>JAPXFY010003174.1:12500-17500 GCA_030674185.1 Monoplex corrugatus
GCATTGTCAACTATCCTAGCAAAGGAGTCAAAAGGTTAAGTAATTGCAGTTGGTGGATAGAGTGCAGAAAAGAGAAAGAGAGAGAGAGAGAGAGAGAGAGAGAGAGAGGCAGAGAGACAGACAGAGAGAAGACAGAGACAGAGAGAAACAGAGAAACAGAGACAGAGAGAGACTGAGAGAGAGATACAGAGAGAGAGATACAGAGAGAGAGACAGAGAGAGACTGAGAGAAACAGAGACAGAGAGAAACACAGAGGAGATACGGAGAGAGAGACAGAGAGAGAGACTGAGAGAAACAGAGACAGAGAGATACACAGAAAGATACGGAGAGAGAGAGACGGAGAGAGACTGAGAGAAACAGAGACAGAGAGAAGACAGAGACAGAGAGAAGACAGAGACAGAGAGAGACTGAGAGAAACAGAGACAGAGAGAAACACAGAGATACGGAGAGAGAGACACAGAGAGACTGAGAGAAACAGAGACAGAGAGAAACAGAGACAGAGAGAAGACAGAGGCAGAGAGAGACTGAGAGAAACAGAGACAGAGAGAAACACAGAGAGATACGGAGAGAGAGACACAGAGAGACTGAGAGAAACAGAGACAGAGAGAAACAGAGACAGAGAGAAGACAGAGACAGAGAGAGACTGAGAGAAACAGAGACAGAGAGAAACAGAGACAGAGAGAAGACAGAGACAGAGAGAGACTGAGAGAAACAGAGACAGAGAGAAACACAGAGAGATACGGAGAGAGAGAGACAGAGAGAGAGAGACAGAGAGAGAAACAGAGACAGAGAGAAACACAGAGAGATACGGAGAGAGGGACAGAGAGAGAGAGAGACAGAGAGAGAGAGAGACAGAGAGAGAGAGAGACAGAGAGAGAGTGTGTGTATGTGTGTGTGTGTGTGTGTGTGTGTGTGTGTGTGTGTGTGTGTGTATGTGTGTGTGTGTGAGAGAGAGACACACACACACACACACACACACACACACAGACAGAGACAGAGACAAAGAGACAGAGAGACAGACATAGAGACAGAGACAGAGACACAGAGAGATCCAGACAAGACACATGCCTCTGACTGGCTGTTGGACGTTTACCGCAGCCATTTTGAATCTAGGCGTCACTACTTCTGTCAACGCGAATGCTAATTTAACCCCAACACTGACCCTAGCCAAACCCAAGATAACAAGAAACACCACGAGGATGCGGTAGGGACCCACAGCACCAATGCCTCGCCATTCTCCGGACAGTCATCACCCCTCAAACTCACTCAGAATTTTATAATTGTTCACATAGAAAACGGATCTCAAAGGTGAGGGTGTGGGATAGAATTAACCCTTTGACTCTCTCACCCTGTCCGCCAGCGTCCCCCATTGTCAACCAGGACAGAAAAAAAAATTAACCATTTCTCTCCCTCATCCTATCCACCAGCTTTTTCCTGGGTGAAGGCGTGAAAGAGTTAAGTTACACACGCATGCAAACATAGCACACGCACACACACACACACACACACACACACACACACACACACACACACACACACACACACACACACACACACACACTCTCTCTCTCTCTCTCTCACACACACACACACACACACACACACACCACACACACACACACACACACCACACATTCTTACAAACACACACGCGCACAGCAACGCACACGCACGCACACACACACGTACACACACACACACGTACGCAAGCACACACACGCAGCAATATATAAACACAGTATGCCTCTTTATTCATATGAAAAATCTGTTAATCTTTCTTCATTTCATAAGTCAGTGTTTAAATTTTAATATTCTGTGGTTTCTTATGTGTCTTCTTACTTGTATAGCTTTAATGTTTGTTGTTATCTTATTGTGTATGTAATTGTGAACATTTTTTATCACCTTTTGCCTTTCTTGCGAAATGTAAAGCGCTGGTGAGCATGTTTTTATATGGAATATGCGCTATACAAATAAACATTATTATTATTATTATTAAGTTCTTGATGCTGGTAGATAGGGTTCTGTTCTGTTTTGTACAGTTTAAAGTCCTACCACTCTCATAGTATATGAAGACTAGCTACAAGTGTGTTGCTCAAAGAAGCCTTAAAACATTTGTGGTTGCATTGTCAGATACCGATGCTATCGTCAGATTACGGATAGCAGTGCGGGAATGAAAGGGTTAAGATTAGAACACTCCGATTAAAAGTAGCAATTATGAATGACGTCACCACGCGGCAGCCAATCACAGTCTTGAAAGCAAGTACAAGGAGCGGAGGGGTGGGGTCGGGGGTCTCCATTTATGCTGTTTGTTTAATCTTTTGACTCCCGCACCCTATCCACCAACGGCAAAAAATTAACCCTTTGACTTCCTCACCCTATCCATCAGCTTTCCTGCAGGAAGTTGGTGGATAATGTCAGGGAATCAAAGGGTAAAGTGTCAGCTTTGACAGCATGGTTGACAGTGCAGGATGCTGGTGGACAGGGTGCGGAAGTCAAAGGATTAATATAATCTCCCCCGGAATCCTAAAATCGTTCACACAGAAAGAAACCCGATCTCTTTAAAGGTGAAGGTTGGCGATGGAATTAACCCTTTGATTCTCTCACCCTTCCGCCAGCATCCTGCATTGTCAGCCAGTCTCCTGTAAGAAAACTAGTGAATAGGGTGAGGGAGTCAAAGAGTTAAGTTATTTGCAGTTGGTGGATAGGGGGCAGGATTCAAAGAGTTAATAAAACTCCGATTTACTGTGGATTGGGTGAGGGAGTCAAAGAGTTAAGTTTTTTTGCAGTTGGTGGATAGGGGGCAGGAATCAAAGGGTTAAAATAAAAACTCTGATTTACTGTGGATTGGGTGAGGGAGTCAAAGAGTTAATTTTTTTGCAGTTGGTGGATAGGGGGCAGGAGTCAAAGGGTTAAAATAAAACTCTGATTAACTGTATCAGTTCTAGTCCGCTCACAATGGTGCCAGCCATGTCGTTCAGACGATTCCATCCATTTTAACTCTCTACAGATGCTATGTGTTTGTAGGCCAGGTAATGAAGTTCTGTGTAATATTATGGGTTGTATGCTGTTTCTCTGTGTAATATTATGGGTTGTATGCTGTTTCTCTGTGTAATATTATGGGTTGTATGCTGTTTCTCTGTGTAATATTACGGGTTGTATGCTGTTTCTCTGTGTAATATTATGGGTTGTGTGCTGTTTCTCTGTGTAATATTATAGGTTGTGTGCTGTTTCTCTGTGTAATATTATGGGTTGTGTGCTGTTTCTCTGTGTAATATTATGGGTTGTATGCTGTTTCTCTGTGTAATATTATGGGTTGTGTGCTGTTTCTCTGTGTAATATTATGGGTTGTGTGCTGTTTCTCTGTGTAATATTATGGGTTGTATGCTGTTTCTCTGTGTAATATTACGGGTTGTATGCTGTTTCTCTGTGTAATATTATGGGTTGTGTGCTGTTTCTCTGTGTAATATTATGTGTTGTATGCTGTTTCTCTGTGTAATATTATGGGTTGTGTGCTGTTTCTCTGCGTAATATTATGGGTTGTGTGCTGTTTCTCTGTGTAATATTATGGGTTGTGTGCTGTTTCTCTGTGTAATATTATGGGTTGTATGCTGTTTCTCTGTGTAATATTATGGGTTGTATGCTGTTTCTCTGTGTAATATTATGGGTTGTGTGCTGTTTCTCTGTGTAATATTATGGGTTGTATGCTGTTTCTCTGTGTAATATTATGGGTTGTGTGCTGTTCCTCTGTGTAATATTATAGGTTGTGTGCTGTTCTCTGTGTAATATTATGGGTTGTATGCTGTTTCTCTGTGTAATATTACGGGTTGTATGCTGTTTCTCTGTGAAATATCATGGGTTGTGTGCTGTTTCTCTGTGTAATATTATGGGTTGTATGCTGTTTCTCTGTGTAATATTATGGGTTGTATGCTGTTTCTCTGTGTAATATTATGGGTTGTATGCTGTTTCTCTGTGTAATATTACGGGTTGTATGCTGTTTCTCTATGTAACATTATGGGTTGTGTGCTGTTTCTCTGTGTAATATTATGGGTTGTGTGCTGTTTCTCTGTGTAATATTATGGGTTGTATGCTGTTTCTCTGTGTAATATTACGGGTTGTATGCTATTTCTCTGGGTAATACTATGGGTTGTATGCTGTTTCTCTGTGTAATATTATGGGTTGTATGCTGTTTCTCTGTGTAATATTATGGGTTGTATGCTGTTTCAAAGTAACTGTCAATCGGGCGTGAAAAGGTTAAAATTGGGACGTAAATTCAAAGTAGCAGCTACAAATGACATCGTCACCACGCGGCAACCAATCACAACATTGAAAGCATGTATAAGGAGCAGGGGAGGGATGGGGGGTGGGGGAGGGGCTCTATTTAGTTGTATGTTTAATACGCTGTACTGATGAACCTAACTACTGTAGAATTATTCAGTAAACTATCAAAGGGGTCGGCCAAGGATGTGTTCTGTCACCAGATTTGTTTTCACTTTACAGAGAAACCATAGATGAATGCCCTTGGGTAAAGGTTAGAGGGAGATTGATAAACAACATTCGTTACGCAGATGACTCTGTGCTAATTGCAGAAAATGAAAAATGACCTACAAAACCTTGTGAATATAATAGACATAGAAAGCAAAAATAAAGGGCTGGAAACTAAATAGCAGGAAGATTGAAGTAATGGTAATCAGAAAAAAAACAAGAAATCCCAGCAAACGGCACAACTTTGACACAGGTTGGTAAGTTTGAATATCTGGGAACAGTCATCTCACCAGACGGCAGATGCACATCAGGAATATCCAGCAGAATCGGCCAAGCATTCAAGAAGATGAAAGGCGTTGTTTTCAACAAATGCCTATCTATTAATATCAGGAAGAGAGTTCTTGAGTGTTATATACAACCATACTGTTGTACGGATGTGAGGCGTGGACAGTCAAAACGTAAAGTCAGAACAAAATTGAGGCAATTGAAATGTGGTTTCTAAGAAGAAAGTTGAGAGT
>JAPXFY010000317.1:0-7500 GCA_030674185.1 Monoplex corrugatus
ACTTGAATTACCACTCTCTGAACATGAAATGAATGCTATAATAATTAAAAAAACAAAGTAAAAGCGCAATGTGACCTTCGCCCCTTCACCGTAAATTACCAGGGTTTTCCAAGACTAGAGATAACTTTAACCTACAGATTATTTCTCAACTCACTTCGAACTAAGTTTAGTATAACCATCAAATCTATCTGTAGTAATTTTATAACAGTTATTCACCTTTTGTGTTGTCAGCGAATGCGACCTTATTTCCCTACGTCATTTACAAATTTAAAATAGAAATATGCTGACTTCACTCTGTATTTACACATTGCTAGGTGTTTACTGCAAAGTCCCGTTGGTCGTTTTCTTTGATTCAGCCCGATTGTTTCATATCTGTAATTCCTACCCTTTGTTTGTTACATACAACGCTTTTAACTCGATAAGACAATCCTCTGCTCCCCCTTGTACCTCACCAGATCATAACAGATCACTTGTCATACGCCAGCACAGGATATTACATGCTCGCAGCACACAGACAGACAGGTAGACACACCCACACACACACGCATGCATGCACGCACGCATACATACATACATACATACATACATACATACATACATACATACATACATACATACATATATACATACATATACACAACTGTTAACCCTGAGCAAACCGATGAAGCCTGAATGTTCTGATTGTTTTTCTCTTGTTCGTTTAATTGTTTGATGTTACCTTATGTGATACAATGCCTTCATCATTTCATAGATTCATTCACCCATAGACACCTGTATATTTATCTATTTATTTATTTGATTTATTTATATATTTTTTCGTCTAAAAGCACGTATGTGAATAGACGTTAAAAGAAATAACGGACACACACACACACACACACACACACACACACACACACACACACACACACACACACACACACACACACACATACACACGCACACATACATAGACACACACACACATACACACACACACACATACACACGCACACACACATACACACACACACACGCACACACACATACACACACACGCACACACACACACACACGCACACACACACACACACACACACACACACACACACACACACACACACACACACACACGACCTGTAGACTTACAGCGGGGAACAGAGCAAGGAAGAAGACCAGGATATATGGTTTAAAGAAGACTTTGTCATTACGAGGAATTTCTCCACTTCACATCTTTCTTGACTTTCAATGGGGAGGGACCCGGGAAATCAACCAATCTCCAAGGAACCCCGGAAATCAACCAATCTCCAAGGAACCCCGGAAATCAACCAATCTCCAAGGGACCCTGGAAATCAACCAATCTCCAAGGGACCCTGGAAATCAACCAATCTCCAAGGGACCCTGCAAATCAACCAATCTCCAAGGGACCCTGGAAATCAACCAATCTCCAAGGGACCCTGGAAATCAACCAATCTCCAAGGGACCCCGGAAATCAACCAATCTCCAAGGGACCCTGGAAATCAACCAATTTCCAATGTTTTATACCAGGGCAGCCAGTGGAATGCCCTGATCTTCAGTTCACATTGCATATAGCTCAACCGACTACTACAGCCATACCAGGGCTAGCCATGCTCTTCACGATGTTTAACTGCCGTGGGCTCTTTAGCGTGGGCAGGCCAGAAGGCACACGGGTCCGACTCGTTTTTCGTCCCCTTCTGAAGAACTAGACGGTCAGTTCGATTTTCCGGTCAAACTGAGAAACAAACAAACAAACGAACAAATAAACAAACAAACAAAAAAAAGAAAAAACAAACAAAACAAATAAGGCAATGTCGAGGCCTCAGTGGGGAACTAACCTTGGAACCTCGAGTTTAGTTATTGGCAGGCGAACGTCTGAGCCATCCTGCCACTCCACTCCTGACCGGGCCTGAGAGGTACAGACACCTGCGGTGTCGGTCAGGGAATTTGAGCAGCACCTTCTCTGGCGCTTCTGTAAAGTGGATGAGACTCGATTGTGTGATGGAGCGCAACGACCTCACAGCATGCTCAATTTTGGGTAAGAGCCGGTCGTGTTTTTTGTATTGATGGGGACCAGAACCAACGACCTCTTAGTCACTACTCCGACGCGTTAACCACTCTGCCACGTGGCGTTATTTGCCTGTATGACGCCCCATGAACCGAAGAACAGACAAAGAGGTACAGAGGCAAAGGTTGTTGTGGCCTGACTGTCATGTCTAGTACTTTCTGCCTCGTTCAGGGAGCGGATTAGAAACTGGCATTATTTTTCAATCAACGTCATTTCCGGTTCCGGAGATTATAGCATGAGGTATTGTTTTTGGACGGCAAAGAAAACAAACGAGACAGTCTTAAAAGAGACGAACACAAAAAAGAACATTAAATGAAACGATCAGGAAAAGACAAGCAACATTTAGGCTATAGAACATTTTGCAAGAGAAATCAGAGTACCTTGTAACAACTGGAAAGCTGGAGGGAAAAAGAGCACCAGGTAAGACCTAGGGAGAAAATATTAGACGGACTTGCAGAGTGGATGCAGAAGGAGAGAGAGGGTGGGAGACCTACTTGCAGCGACAAAAGATACGTTCGTATGGAGGGCCATGATCGCCAACGCCATGTGGCAGGCACATGACGTGATACTGTTATCATTTTTGTTTAAAGCCCAGCTGATTGAGTACAGTCACTTAAAGGGCTATAATAGTCCAAAAAAATCAAATGCGCATATCAATGCACTGGCACACATAATCCAAGGGTATGCCCCTGGCGTTGACCACTCCGTCGAATTTATCTCACAAGGGATTTGGAAAAAAAAAAGAAAACCCTTGATACAAACTTAAACATAACAAATGACACTAAAAAAAATTATATATAATATAAAACAGGCCAAAATTATCTAAAACTGCTTTTGCACACACACACATACACACTCACACAGATTAACACGCTCATACATACTCAACACACACACACACACACACACACACACACGCACGGGACTGTCGTTTCAGCTCTGCTTGCGATCAGACGTGTTTGCACGAGCTGTGAAGAAACCGTCCTACACAAGCACACAGTCTTTGTTCTGCTTGTGCGTGTGTGTGTGCGTTGTGTGTGTGTGTGTGTGTTGTGTGTGTATGTGTATGTGTATGTGTGTGTGTGTGTGTGTATGTGTATGTGTGTGTGTGTGTGTGTGTATGTGTATGTGTGTGTGTGTATGTGTGTGTGTGTGTGTGTGTGTGTGTGTGTGTGTGTATGTGTGTGTGAAAGTATGTAGCCTTCGTGTCAAGCGCAAAGTTCGAGAAACAGATTACAAGTCATGCCGCACGTGCACTACGTGCATTCTCGCGGGAATTCACGTTACACGGTTTTCCATCTGGACCTTTCAAAAGCCATGTGACACTTGAACTTGTCAGTTGCAGGGCCATGGTGTTTGAATTTTTATCAGAATTATGTGAATTTAGAATTGACGGTAGCTGTAGAACACGACAGGAAAGTTGGAGGGAAAGAGAACACCAGGTAGAGCCAGGCAGAAAATATTGGACGGACTTGCAGGGTGGTTGAGCCTTTGAGGACAGAGAGGGTGGAGGATGTTCTTGCAGCGACAAGGGAAAGAGAACACTGGGTAGATCCAGGGAGAAAATGTTGGACCTACTTGCAGGGTGGCTGAGGACAGAGAAGGTGGAAGATGTGCTTGCGGCGACAAGGGATAAATCATTAAACGCATTTGGAGGGCCATGATCGCCAACGCCATGCGGCAGGACACACGACAATGATGATGTCGTAGAACACGACAGTCTGTTAGTTATTATTTTTGAAAGTCACGTACGGCAGATGGACGGACCAAGATCGTGTAATGAAAACGTGGCTGCCGTCTTTTGAAAGGTGAGTGATCGGTTTACTTTCTCATGTATCGTGATCAGTGTTGCAAGTCTAGTCCTTGTTTATGTTAATGTGTCAGCCACACACCTCTGTCCCTGTGGGGACGCCAGGGTCTCAGTATGAATACTATAGTGTCCCCACCTTCTGGACAGTCAGTGCTAGATATTTCCTCTTTTTCTGTCACTCTTTGTTTCTGTCTTGCTCTTTTGCTTTCTGTCATTTCTTCCTATTATTATCTGCTTTGCTGGTCCATTCACGTGTATGTGTTCGATAAAGTCTTACATACTTGACTAAAGATTGATCATTGGGTATATGTAATGTATTCAGTGCCTTTTGGTGCTAAGGACATGTGCTGTGCAGAAACAGTTTTGCGTAATTCAAGTCCGTATTTATGTATGTTTTAGTGTCGTTATTATGTTTATTTTTGTAGAAAGTTTGATTTCTTAAAAATCCCCTGTATGATAAATCGGAGGGAGTGGCCAACACAGGGGCGTGTATCTTTAATGTGAGCGAATGCGTTCATACGTATATATAATTTTCTTTTTGAGGTGTTTTTTTGTGCTATAGTTGAGGTCCATCCATAATTGTCCTGGGGAAAATACGATGGTGAAAACAAACGAGACGGTCTTGATGGAGGCAGACACAAGTAGATCACTCATAAGGAAGATTAGGAGAAGACAGGCAACATTTATAGGCCATTTTATGAGGAAGGGGGATTTGGAGCACCTGGTCACAACGGGAAAGCTGGAGGGAAAGAGAGCACCAGGTAGACCCAGGGAGAAAATGCTAGACGGACTTGCAGAAGACGAGGAGGGTGGAGGATATGCTTGGGGCAACAAGAGATAGACAGATGGAAGTCCATGATCGCCAACGCCATGCGGCAGGGCACCTGATGATGATAGTTGAGGTATGGTTTACATTTTGAGATGATTATTGCCCTGATAAAAATACAATTCTGAACAATTAGCTGGGCTTTAAACAACAAAAGCAACAATAACGACGGACCTGTCTGACAATGTTTCTTCACACAATGGTACAGGTGTTTGCATGACCCTAACATCGTAGGAGATTGAGGTCAGGTCGTAGAGACCACAAGTTTTCTCGTGGGGGCCAGTGTTATGAAAGACAGCGCCTTTCCTTTCTCCTTTGATGCTTTACCTTCCCCAACCCTGAATAAGAACAGCTGGTAGACTGGAGGCCGAATTTTGTTTTTGCAAGGGTTAATCTTGTTACCGTGGGGTCTACGCAGTCGGCTGGCCTTTAAACCACAATAACAGTGGTGGGGTCTGTCACGTGCACTAAATGCACACTTGCACATAATTATAACCTTGTTTATCGGGTCATCTGAAAGATAAGCATCCAGGCCACTTCTCAAAGCCTGTAGAAGGGTGGGGGTGGGGGGTGGAGAAGGAAGTGATAGGGGGATGAGAATGTCTCACCAACATTCAAACTTGGGGCCTCCTTTTCTGGGCGGTACTTTAATGCCATGAGACCACTTTTGTCAGGTGTGTGCGTACAAAACGGTTTGAACAAGCGGATGCATGTATGTATGCATGTGCGATAGATTGGACGGAGTGGTCAACACCAGGGGCATGTCCTTAGATTATGTGCAGGAATGTATACTTAATTTTCTATTTTTTCCCCTTGTTGAGGTGTATGTTTTGAAGCGGTTATAGCCCTGATGTGGCTCTACGCAGTCGGCTGGGCTTTAAACAACAATAACAGAAACAAGCAGTCAGATTATTTTTCTTTTGGATCATCGCACTCTGGGAGGTTACCTTTCTGCTCACCTCCCCCCCCCCCCCCCCTATTTTCTACGACACCTTAACGGCCACAGAAGCTGGCAGTTTTTATAATGCGATGATGATGATGATGATGGCGATGAGGATGATAATCATGACGCTATGGAGTTCCATCTAGGATTGAGACAACGTGACAGGGCTGTACTCTACGCTTACTGTCATAACATATCCCGGCGTCAACCTGACCCGAGAGATACAGACACCTGTGGCACTGGTCAGAAGATTTGAGCAACACACTCAATGACGCATCCGTGAAGTAGATGAGACTGGGCTGTGTGGTCCCAGCCTTCCCAATGAGCTCATTGCACGCCCAACTCTGGGTTGGAGCCGGCTAGAACCGAAAAATCCCACAATGATTTTTGAAAGGGCAGATGGGGATTCGAACCCACAACCTTCCAGTCGGTGGTCTGTTGCGTTAACCACTACATCCCGACGACTGGTGTAAGGGAAGAAAATGAGTTTGTTTTCCAAAACAAGTGCGACCCCCCCCCCCCCCAGTTCAAGCAAACAGGAACCAGAAACAACAACAACAACAACAAACAACAACAACAACACAAACACGAAAATAGAATCAGAACTCGTTTTTAATTACAACCAGGCTTGTCTTGTATTAACTACGCGTTCTGATTCTATTTTCGTGTTTTAACTTGTTTTGTGTTGTTTTTGGACAATCACAACAAAATCGGTGAAAACATCAGCTGATGTAAGCTTTTTTTATTTGGTTGTGATCATATTGTCATCACCTAGTTGATAGACAGCTGAGGCTTTGTGCATTGACTGGGGGGGGGGGGGGGGGGGGTACTTTCTGTTATGTGGGACGAGTTTATACATAAAAGTTTGTGTTATGATTTAGACCTTTCATTATTTTTTTCACTGTATATATAGTTATGTTCCTTTTTCTGAAGGTAAGATGCTCAGATACACACGTCATTTACATGTAAGCAAGATTATCAGTGATAGGCTGATACAATATCAGTATAACACATAGACTAGGTAAAACATAGTCTAGGTAGGGCCTCAGGACCTGGCCAGCTCATGGGTTTATGTGCAGGCTTAAAGGCATGTGCCATGATCACCATACACATGGCACCTGTGACGTTAGTGCGTATGGAATTCGTTCCAAGCGCGGAGACTTCGTCTTGAGAAACTGAAACTGAAAATATTAGTCTGGTCAGTTTGGTCGTTGGAAGCAGCACCAGATAAGATCACTACCTATGGTGTGTGGCAGCACACAACTGAGGCAAACCGAGACTGGTCCTGTTTTTATGCACATCAGAAATAACAGCAGAATCGGCCAAACCGAAACAGCACTCAACAAATATGAAAAGCATTCTTACCAACAAATGCCTGTCAATTAACATTAGTCCTTGAATGTTATGTAGAACCAATACTGTTGTACGGATGCGAGGCGTGGACAGACAACAAGCAAAGCCAGAGCAGGATTGAGGCAGCCGAGATGTGGTTTCTAAGAAGAATGTTGAGAATTCCATCGACAGCAAAGAAAACAAACGAGACAGTGTTGATGGAGGCAGACACAAATAGATCACTCACAAGGAAGATTAGGAAAAGACAGGCAACATTTATAGGCCATTTTATGAGGAAGGAGGATTTGGAAGTCCATGATCGCCAACGCCATGCGGCAGGGCACCTGATGATGATGATGATGATGCGATAAATTGGACAGAGTGATCAAAGTCAGGGGCATCTCCTTAGATTATGATTTCATGTGGAAATGCATTGTTACGAGTACTCAGTAGTTTTTTTTTCCCCTCTTGAAGTATTGTGTATGTTTGAAAGAGTTACAGCCCTGATATGGTTCTACGCCTTC
>JAPXFY010000317.1:12500-15000 GCA_030674185.1 Monoplex corrugatus
TTGTATGGTGTGTCTTTAGGAAACAGGCTTCCCAGGGTATGTAAGATGGCAATTTTGGCCCCCATTTTGTGCAGTACTTCGGTTTCCACACATCGTTAATATGGCTCTAGTAGTCGGCTGGCCTGTAAGCGATATGAACTTGAACTTGAACATATCATTAATCTGTGTTTTGCAGTACTGTTGATTGCCTCTTGTTACGGAGTATAGTTTGTTTAATACAAATGTTACCGTAAATTATTACAAAACTGGTGACAAACTGGTGACAACGACACGACAGTTTAGGGAGAGACATACGACCCGGGTACCATATGATAGCACATGGTATTGTGACCGTACTGGCCGATTTTCATATTTCCCTATCACTTAGTATGTAGGCCTACGTGGTAGACAGTTAAATCAACCAACCCATTTTGGGCTTATGATGACCCAAAGAATCCGAAATCTACGGGGAGATAAGTCTCAAAGAATGCAAATGCGTAAGGGTTAAAGCTGCCTTTGCGTTACCATTTGAATCAAGAATCTTGATTTATGAATGTTTAATAGCATTAATACAATTGGAATAGGATGTAGACTGTTAATATTTCACTATAAATTTTGAAGTCATTGTTTCCCCTTTACTTTAAAAGAAATCTGAGAGCCCTTGTCGAAATCATCTAAACAAAAGGCCGGTAAAATGGGTATGCATTGAAGGGTGAGAGTTAGAGCGAAATCTCTTATTCGCTGTATTTGTGTCATGGAAGAACTCACGAATTTACCCCTGTGGGGATGTCGGGGGCTCTTTTGGTGTAAATAAGTATCACCACCTTCTGGAAGTTCTGTGCTAGAAATTTCCTCTTTTCTATCACTCTCTTTGTTTCTGCCTTGTTCCTTTGCTTTCTGTCATTTCTTCCTATCATTTTCGGCCTAGCTGGTCCATTCACCTATATGTGTTAGTTTTTTTTACATACTTTCTCTTAGGACTGATAATTGGGTACATGCATTAAATGCATTTTTGGCTCTAGGGAAGTGAGATATGCTGAAGCAATGTTAGGTAATTTAAACCATTTTTACACATGTTTTAGTGTCATTAGTCATGTTCTTCCCCCTCCCCCGTGTGGATGCCAGGGTCACGGTCAGTAGGTCAGTATAAACACTGTACCTACCTTCTGGAAATTCTGTGCTAGAAATTTCGTCTTTTCTGTCACTCTCTTTGTTTCTTACTTCTTCCTTTGCTTCCTGTCATTTCTTCCTGTCATTTTCTGCCTTGCTGGTCCATTCACCTGTATGTTTTCGGTGGGTTCTTGCGTGCTTTTTCTTGGGATTGATAATTGGGTAATGTGTGGGGTGCATTTTTAGCTCTGGAGAGATGAGATATGCAGAGGTTATTTTGGGTAATTCATGTCCGTTTTTATTTGTTTTTGTGTCCTTGGGTATGCTTAAATTTGTATTCAGGTGTATTTTTGGGGTCTTCTGTGCGATAGGTTGGACGGAGTGGTCAGCGCCGAGGGCGTTTCCTTGGATTGTGTGCGCGAATGTATTAATATGTGTTCTTAATTTTCTTTTTTTGTTGTTTCCCTGTTGAAGTTTTGTATGTTTTGAAACGGGTATAGCCCTGAAATGGCTCTTCGCAGTCGGCTGGGCTTTAAACAACAATAACAATAAGTTGTGTTTAAATTTGTATTCAGGTATGTTTTCTAAATCCCCTGTGTGATAAATTGGACGGAGTGGTCAACGCACGGGGCATCTCCATAGATTATGTTCGCGAGTGCATTGAGATATGTGTAGCTAATTTTCTTTTGTTGTTTTCCCCTGTGTTGAAATATTGTGCTTGTGCTTTGAAAGGGTTATAGCCCTGATATGGCTCTACGCAGTTGGCTGGGCTTTAAACAGAAATAACGAATAACTCACGAAGTTGTGACGGTGGCATTTAAGGAGACTACGGCTCAGAATGATAATTCAAGTTATCGCACTCATCAGTTTCACTGGACGACTTCTTTGGAAGAACCAGAGCTAGAAATTTTGTCATGTGGATTGTTGGACATACTGTTTTTGTATGGACAGTCAATTTTCTCTTTCGCCAACATCGCTCAGCCGGACACTGGTTTTATTTTGTTTTAGTACATCAAACATTGGGAGGTCTGTGGTCGTCTTGTGGTGATGCTGATGTTGAATAGGACACCAGGCAGTTGTTTGTCAGTGTCAATGGGTGTAGTCCCGTGAGATAACCACTGTTGTTGACATGGGAATCGGTGGAAATCAGATCCACGTTTTGTTCGAAAAAGTTTTGGTCTCCCCCCCTGTGAGGTTGCCAGGGGCTTTTTCAGTATCAAGTTTTTGCCAGCTTCTGGAGATTCTGTGCTGGAAATGTCCTCTTTTCTATCACTCTGTTTCTTTCCTCCTTCACTTTGTCATTTCTTCCTGCCGTTATCTGCTTTGCTGGTCCATTCATTTTGTCACATGTAAAGAATGTATGTAGGTGACTGGCAGTGTCTTGCAGTTTATGCAGGTTCGTAAAGATCTA
>JAPXFY010000317.1:27500-32500 GCA_030674185.1 Monoplex corrugatus
AAAGAAGTTTACTTCTGTTTACACAGTCAAAGGCTTTTGAAAAGTCCACAAATAGTAAATAAAATACACCCTGTTTGCTTAAACATTTTTACACGAGAGATTGGGAGAGAAAATATGTTGTCTGTTGTGCTGTAGCCTTTCCGGAAGCCTGCTTGGGCTTCAGGGATAGTTTCATGTTCATTACAATATTGAGTTAATCTTTTATTGATAACTGTGTTATATATGTTACTAAGCACATTCAGCAAAGGAATACTTCACAACACCGATCACCCTTTTAATACAAGGGAAAGATTACTGCTTTTGTCCAGCTTTTTGGGTATGTACCACTACTAAACACTTTATAGAACAAGGAGTGTAGAAACTTAATGAGTACGTTTGCTCCTGCATGGAACAGGTCAGTGGGCAAACCATCTGGCCCGGCGGCTTTACCTTTCTTCATTGCTGTAATTGCTTTGAATATCTCAGTTTCTGATATTTCATAATCATGATCTTTAAATTATGACACTCTTCACATGTTTCAGAATTGTGATCTTTTAATGTATCTGAAATTTCTTGTTCAAAATCTTCATCATGGACATTTTGTTCTGGTGACAGTAAGTTTTTGAAATATTCATACCATTTAATTGGTGCGACTGTATTTGATCCTTTCGACTTGATGGCTGTAAGTGACTTTATTTTTTGCCAAAACGATTTAGAGTTTGGGTCTGCGCATGCTTCGTTTAATTCAGCTATGATACGTTTGTCTCTTTCTTCTTTTTTCGATTTACAAAGCAATTTGAATGCTTTTTTGTGGTCATTAGTATGTCTGAATATACGTATACATGTATTTCTCTTGTTTAGCTATGTCACATTCCTTGTCCTACCAAGGTGGTTGATTATACGAACATTGCTTTTTTGGTCTCGACTGCATTTGTTCTGCTGTTTTTTGCATGAGACTGACAACATATTCTGTGCCTTCATCAACATTTTGAGTTAGTGCTTCTAAGAAATATGCTAGCATGTGGGTTACATTGGTTTGAAGATAATCAGTAAAGACTTCTAGACTTTGACTTCTTTCTTTAAAATTTAACTTGTATTCCATACTAACACTATTCTCATCTTCAGTTTCTTCGTAGCTTTCACGCATATTATCATTGAGAAGCAAAACAAGAGGGAAATGGTCCGATTCAGATCTGTCTGCTACAAACATATCAGAAATAAAATCATACATTGATTGGGAACAAATGTAGTAATCAACAACACTCATCCCTCTGTTAGCTGTACAAGTAATCTCAACCCGTTTATCTTGCTCTGTTCTCCCATTTACAATGAACATGTTTTCTTTTAAAAGGTCTGAGTTTTAGGCCAGTTATTTATAGCATGGTCTTTTGATTTGCGTTCAATTTGAGGCATATCATTCAATAATTCATCAGTTTCATTTAACAGGTGTGCATGTCTGTTTTCATGGACAAAATCAATGTCTTGTAACTCACCAGTACGGGCGTTGAAATCACCACATAATGCGAAGGGCAAGTCAGGATATTCACGTATGATCTCGGTTATATTGTTAGCTAGTATATCAATACCAATGGGGTTGTCTTCACCGTAAATGACTGAATACTCAGGGGCTACATACACAAACCAAAAATCACGTCAAAAGAATAATTCGGAACTGATTTACACAATTTTAGATAAAAAATGCATTCTTCCACTGATGTCATTAACTGTTGGACATATCCAGAAATTGTCTTTCTCACACAAACAGCTACACCCCCTTGTATGCGCTGAGAGCGAGGGGAAAAGAAAACTGTGAAAGTGGGAAAGGCTTTTTCAATGTCCTCTTGTTTACAAGACCAGCAAAAAGTTGAAACTGTTCACAATGTCTTTTAAAGGAAAAGGTGGTAAGCTTGTGTTTTAAATCTTGAATGTTCCATACCACCACACTGAACAAACAACTATTCTTACCCGTACAATGGCTTAATTGAGGTATAGATTCTGTATTTCTGGAATACTTACCAGACGTATGAAAATCATTACCTTCATCGTTCTTTTCATTCTGAGAAAGGTTTCCATTACATGCATCATCATACCGTTTGTTTTTTGTGCTATTTCTCTGATCATTGCTAGGGGAAATGTATGGGTGAGGTACGGAAATCATAGGCCTAAAAGTCTTGTTGTGTTGCGGAGTTTGTCGTGGCCTGAGAGGCAGGGTGGGGAGGGGGGAGGTATGAAAATCCTCCTCCTTGTAATTAGTATATTCTGTACTGCATTGCAGCTTAAGTACTCAATTGGATAGATTTTACAGTGTACTCTTCTATTCGTCTTGTTCACTTGTTTGTTAAGTTCCCTATTTTCCAAATTCACACATCGTTCAGCGGTGATTTATTGATATAAACAACATGACATCAGATTTCAGTATATTCCAATGGAACTGCAGATCAATCCATTCAAACCTAGTGTTGCTCCAACAGTATTTATAAAAAAATAATCATTGCGTTTTAGCACTGCAATCTCTTAATGTTGTCAAACATAAGCTTCCAAAATTGCCAAATTATTTTTATCCTCCGCTATTTCAATGTTATAAGGCAAATAACAAGATACAGGTTGGCATATACATCCGATGTGATCTGGACTACTCGTCCTTTGTGGATTTCCCGATCCCAGCAGATACAAAAGACATCTATTACACAGGAGCAGTTGTCAGAGTCAATACAACTGTTAATGTAAGTCTTTTATCATTGTACCTTCCTTCTGGTCCAAAAGATGATAACACAGACTGGATCAAGCATTTGGACACAAAAGGCTCAAGGTGGATAGTACTGGGTGATTTTAACGCTCATTCTCCTTTCTGGGAGAAAGAATGTCTCAAAATTACCAACAATCGCCTAATTAAAAACATAGTAGATTCAAATCTTTACTTATTAAACGATGGTTCAGTTACACGGATACCTGATGTCTGTACTCATAGAGCAACCACAGTGGATTTGTCTCTCATCTCACCAGAGCTTGCAACAAATTGTACTTGGCTCGTAGGAGATGATAGTTTGGGTAGTGATCATCTTCCAATTGAAATTAAACTTTTGGAGTAAACAACTTTCAGAACACGCACTGACACTGAAGAGAGAATCCCGAAATTCAAATACAAGAACGCCGATTGGATAACGTTTGGTAATATCCTTCAGACGCACAACACAGATTTAATAAAACATGACAACATAGATGTATTTTATTCTAATTTCATCGAAGTTGTCTTAAAGGCAGCTTTCTCTTCTATTCCAGTGTGCAAGTCGGTGACACCAGGCAAATACCGTGGAAATTCGTGGTGGACGAAAGAATGTGAACAGGCTGTTGCCTTTAAAAAAGAAACGTTTAAAATCTGGCTGAAAAATAAAACACCTGCACATCATTTGAACATGAAGAAAGCTAAAATTCAATGTAATAGAGTAATAGCACAAGCAAAGAAGTCCTATTGGACCAGTTTCTGCAATGATGAAGTATCTGAATCAAAGGATATTTACAAAGTGTGGAAAAAAGTAAAAGAAATGAAACATGGTCATATACTGCTAAGTGTATATGTGTGTCATCACGCGTGTATGTGCGTATGTAGTTGTTAAGAGTGAATGAATGTGTGCGTACTCGTGCGCGCTCATGTATATGTGTGTGTGTGCGTGCGTGCGTGCGTCCATGCGCGTGTGTGTGGCTCAATGAGTGGGTGCTTTGTGACCTAACCGTAATGAACATGATAAGATGATTACATGATTGATTCTTGATTATAGCCCTGATATGGCTGTCTGTAGTCGGCTGGGCTTAAACAATAACAATTTTCTTTTTTTCTTCTTCTTTTGATAAAGAGATCACGAGTGTGGACCCCATGTGGATTATTTGTGATTTATCCTGTGTAAAAGTCACCATGAAATAACCATTGCTGTTGACTGGCGACTGTGTTTCACAGGGGATAAATTAAGAGTTTATCTTCTTCCCCTTTCAAGTTGTCATAAAATCAGTGACTCACCTGTGATTAGTATTTTCATCTTTTTCATGTTTATTTTTTTTTGACATAAACATATCACCAGTGTGGTCTACATGTGATTGAGCTCTGTGTTATCATGTACATATGTTGCTGTGAAATAACCATCACTGTTGACAGGCGACTGTGTGTTTCCTTTTATGTTTTTTTTTTTCAGTTGAGTACTTTGTTGAATGTGGGGAGGGAGAGAGAGAGAGAGAGAGAGAGAGAGAGAGAGAGAGAGAGAGAGAGAGAGAGTAAGTGTGTGTGTGTAGGAGCGTGTAGTTGGTAAGCGTGAGTGTGCATGTGCGTGCGTGTATGTGGGTGTCAGGTATGTATATGTGTGTTCGCGCGTGCATGTATGTATGTAGTTTAGAGTGAATGAACGTGTGCGGCCGCGTGTGCGCTCGTGTATCTGTGTGTGTGTGTGTGCGCTCGTGTATGTGTGCGTGTGTGTGGCTGCCTGAGTGCGTCCTTTGTGACCTAACCGTAATGAACATGATAACATGATTGATTCTTGATTGTAGCCCTGATATGGCTCTCTGTAGTCGGCTGGGCTCTAAATAACAATAGCAACGATTCTTTCTCTCTTTTGTCTATTTCTTTCTTTTTCTTTCTTTCTTTCTTTCTTGTTTTTTGTTTTTGACATGTGGACCACATGTGATATAGCTCTGATTTATCCTGTGTAAAAGTCGCTATGAAATTACCATTGCTGTTGACAGGCGACTGTGTTCCACAGGGGATAAATTAAAAGAGTTTTATCTTCTTCCCTCTTTAAATTGTCATAAATTGATCGATTCACTTGGGATTAGTATTTTTCACTTTTTTTTCATGTTGATTTTTTTTTTTTTTAACAAAAACAGATTACTAGTGTGGTGAACATGTGATTTAGCTCGTACGTTAATATTTATAGAAGTCGTTATGAAATAACCGTCACTGTTGACAGGGGACTGTATTTCCTTTTATGTTCTTTTTTTTTTTTTCGATGTTCGTTTCTTTTTACGTAAACAGATCA
>JAPXFY010000317.1:35000-64825 GCA_030674185.1 Monoplex corrugatus
GAGAGAGAGGTGTGTGTGTGTGTGTGTGTGTGTGTGTGTGTGTGTGTGTGTGTGCATGGGTGTGCCTGAGTGTATGCGTGTATGTGGTTGTTAAGTGTGTGTGTGTGTGTGTGCATGCGTGTGTGTGTGCGTGTATGCGTTCTTGCGTGCGTGCGTGTGTGTGTGTGTGTGTGTGTGTGTGTGTGTGTGCGTGCGTGTGTGTGTGTGCGTGTGTGTGTGTGTGTGTGTGTGTGTGTGTGTGTGTGTGTGTGTGTGTGTGTGTGTGTGTGTGTGTCTGTGTCCCGAGCGTATGGTTGGGAAGCATGTGTACATGTGTGTGCGCGCGTGAATGTGCGCATGTAATTGTTAAGAGTGAATGAGTGTATGAACACGCGCTCGTGTGCATGAGTGTGCCTCTGCGTGTATGTAGTACTGAGAATGTGTATGTGTGTTCTGCATGTGTGTGTGGCTGCATGGGTCAGTGTTTTGTGATATAACTGTAATGAACATGGAATGAACGTCAAGATTGGATTAAACATCTTTTTCTTTTATTTAGTTAATTATTCACATTTTCTCGATTTTATTCTAATTTCATCGAAGTTGTCTTAAAGGCAGCTTTCTCTTCTATTCCAGTGTGCAAGTCGGTGACACCAGGCAAATACCGTGGAAATTCGTGGTGGACGAAAGAATGTGAACAGGCTGTTGCCTTTAAAACAGAAACGTTTAAAATCTGGCTGAAAAATAAAACACCTGCACATCATTTGAACATGAAGAAAGCTAAAATTCAATGTAATAGAGTAATAGCACAAGCAAAGAAGTCCTATTGGACCAGTTTCTGCAATGATGAAGTATCTGAATCAAAGGATATTTACAAAGTGTGGAAAAAAGTAAAAGAAATGAAACATGGTCATACACTGCTAAGTGTATATGTGTGTCATCACGCGTGTATGTGCGTATGTAGTTGTTAAGAGTGAATGAATGTGTGCGCACTCGTGCGCGCTCATGTATATGTGTGTGTGTGCGTGAGTGCGTGCGTCCATGCGCGTGTGTGTGGCTGAATGAGTGGGTGCTTTGTGACCTAACCGTAATGAACATGATTACATGATTACATGATTGATTCTTGATTATAGCCCTGATATGGCTCTCTCTAGTCGGCTGGGCTTAAACAACAATAACAATTTTCTTTTTTTCTTCTTCTTTTGATAAAGAGATCACGAGTGTGGACCCCATGTGGATTATTTGTGATTTATCCTGTGTAAAAGTCACCATGAAATAACCATTGCTGTTGACTGGCGACTGTGTTTCACAGGGGATAAATTAAGTTTATCTTCTTCCCCTTTCAAGTTGTCATAAAATCAGTGACTCACCTGTGATTAGTATTTTCATCTTTTTCATGTTTTTTTTTTTTGACATAAACATATCACCAGTGTGGTCTACATGTGATTGAGCTCTGTGTTATCATGTACAAATGTTGCTGTGAAATAACCATCACTGTTGACAGGCGAATGTGTGTTTCCTTTTATGTTTTTTTTTCAGTCGAGTACTTTGTTGAATGTGGGGAGGGAGAGAGAGAGAGAGAGAGAGAGAGAGAGAGAGAGAGAGAGTGAGAGAGTGTGTGTGTGTGTGTAGGAGCGTGTAGTTGGTAAGCGTGAGTGTGCGTGTATGTGGGTGTCAGGTATGTATATGTGTGTTCGCGCGTGCATGTACGTATGTAGTTTAGAGTGAATGAACGTGTGCGGCCGCGTGTACGCTCGTGTATCTGTGTGTGTGTGCGCTCGTGTATGTGTGCGTGTGTGTGGCTGCCTGAGTGAGTGAGTCCTTTGTGACCTAACCGTAATGAACATGATTACATGATTGATTCTTGATTGTAGCCCTGATATGGCTGTCTGTAGTCGGCTGGGCTCTAAATAACAATAGCAATGATTCTTTCTCTCTTTTGTCTATTTCTTTTTCTTTCTTTCTTTCTTTTTTTCTTGTTTTTTTGTTTTTGACATGTGGACCACATGTGATATAGCTCTGATTTATCCTGTGTAAAAGTCGCTATGAAATAACCATTGCTGTTGACAGCTGACTGTGTTCCACAGGGGATAAATTAAAAGTTTTATCTTCTTCCCTCTTTATATTGTCATAAATTGATCGATTCACTTGGGATTAGTATTTTTCACTTTTTTTCATGTTGATTTTTTTTTTTTTACAAAAACAGATTACTAGTGTGGTGAACATGTGATTTAGCTCGTACGTTAATATTTATAGAAGTCGTTATGAAATAACCGTCACTGTTGACAGGGGACTGTGTATTTCCTTTTATGTTCTTTTTTTTTTTTCGATGTTCATTTCTTTTTACATAAACAGATTTAGCTCTGTGTTATGTGGAAAAGTCGCTATAAATAACCATCACTTGACAGGCGACTGTGTGTTTCCTTTTATGTTTTTTTTTTCAACTTTTGCTGAATGTGAAGGGAGAGAGAGAGAGAGAGAGAGAGACACACAGAGAGAGAGAGAGAGAGAGAGAGAGAGAGTGTGTGTGTTTGTGTGGGTGCGCACATGCATGTTTGAATGTATATGTCGGAGCGTGCAGTTAGTAAGTGTACGTGTGTGTGCGAGCGTGAGTGTATGCATGTATGTGGGTGTTAAGTGTGTGTGTGTGTGTGTGTGTGTGTGTGTGTGTGTGTGTGTGTGTGTGTGTGTGTGTGTCCCGAGCATATGGTTGGGAAGTATGTGTACATGTGTGTGCGCGCGTGTGTGTGCGCGTATGTAATTAAGAGTAAATGAGCGTGTGTGTGTATGCGCGTGTGCCCATGCGTGTGTGTAGTTGTGTGTGTGCGTCCTGCTTGTGTGTGTGTGTGTGGCTGCATAGGTCGGTGTTTTGTGATGTAACCGTAATGACTATGGAACGAACGTCAAGATTTGATTTAACATCATTTTGTTTTGTTTAGTTAATTATTCACTTTTTGACGATTGTCACTGACTTGCAGTAAAGATCTAAAGTCCGTTTTGCGTGTGCATGGGCGCGTGTTTTATTATTTCTTTTAACGTCTTGTCTGATAATGGTTTCCTGTGTGTGTCAGTGCGTGTGTGTGTGTGCTTGTCTTTGTGTGCACGAACGTGTGCAGGCATATACATGCTTTGTTCGTGCGTGTGCGGGGCGCGCGCGCGCGCGTGTGTGTGTATGTGTGTGTATGTGTGTGTGTGTGTGTGTGTATTCCCTGAGATGAAGTCTGGTTATGATCTGTTTTTATGAAACAAGGTTTTTTCTTTCTTTCTTGTTATTTTCAATTCAGGAAACTGAATTGACCTGACGTGAGCATCCACAGTCTTTTGAAAATAAATCATTGTTTGATAGTAAGACATTGTTTATTGTCAAAATAGACAGTGCAAACCAACACCATGTCAAGTAAAACAATGAATCACGACTGTCTGCCATAGGGAGGAAAAGAAGTACAGATTTGAACATTAGATAACCACTACACTACCATTGTCGTTCACAGGGGATTCAGAGGATTTCTTCCCCATTTAACTTGCCATGGGATCAATCACTGACATGGGATTAACATTTTCATTTTCTTTGACTTTTGGGTATAGCCCTGATATGGCTGTGCGTAGTCGGCTGGGCTTTAAACAACAATAACATATTTTTTTCTGTCTTTTGTCTATTTCTCTTTCATTTTTTTTCTGTTTTTTTTCTCGTTGACATGGAGATCACCAGTGTGGACCACATGTGATATAGCTTTGATTTATCATGTGTAAAAGTTGCTATGAAATAACCATTGTTGTTGACAGGCGAATTATGTTTCCTTTTATGTTTTTTTTTTCCAGTCGTAATGTACGTTTGTTGAATGTGAAGGAGAGAAAGAGAGCGAGAGAGAGAGAGAGAGAGAGAGAGAGTGTCAGAGAGAGCGAGAGAGCAAGAGAGGGAGAGGGAGGGAGGGAGAGAGAGAGAGAGAGAGAGGGAGAGAGAGAGAGAGAGAGAGAGAGAGTGCACACGCGTGTGTTTATGTATATCATTTGGTTGGGAAATGTGCGTTTGTGTGCGTGCGTGAGTGTATGCATGTATATGTTTAAGTGTGTTTGTGTGTGTGTGCGTGCGTGCTTGTGTGTGTGTGTGTGTGTGTGTATTTGCGTGCGTGCGTGCGTGCGTGCGTGTGTGTGTGTGTGTGTGTGTGTGTGTGTGTGTGTGTGTGTGTGTGTGGTGTTCCTTGAGATGAAGTCGGGTTATGATCTGTTTTTACCAAAGAAGTGTTTTCTCCATTTTTTCCATTCAGGGAATTGAATTGACTTGACGTTAGTATCCACGGTCTGTTTTGAAAATAAATCGTGGTTAAGTAATAAGATATTTTGTTGTTTTTCATCCCTCATTTGAATTTGCCGTAGGATCAGTAACTGACATGAGATTTATACGTTCTTTAATCGCATTTTCATTTTCTTTGATTCTTGATTATAGCCCTGATATGGCTGTTCGTAGTCGGCTGGGCTTTAAACAACAACAATGATTAAAAACAACAAAAAACAAAAAAACAATGATTCTTTCTCTTTTTTGTTTATTTCTTTTTTCTTTTTTTCTTTTCTCTCTCCTTTTTTTATAACAGAGATCACCAGTGTGGACCACATGTGATATATCTTTGATTTATCTCGTGTAAAGTCGCTATGAAATAAGCATTGCTGTTGACAGGCGACTGTGTTTCACAGGGAATGAATTATGATTTTGGCTTTTTTTTCCGCTATAAATTGTCATAAACAGTGACTCACATGGGATTAATATTTTCAGTTTCTTTTGTGTTCATTGTTTTGGACATCAACATATCACCAGTGTGGTCTACATGTGATTTAGTTCTGTGTTATGTAGAAAAGTGACTATGAAATAACCATCACTCTTGACAGGCGACTGTGTGTTTCCTTTACGTTTTTTATTTTATTTTTTTTCAATTGAAAAGTACTTTTTCTTGAATGTGGAGGGAGGGAGGGAGGGCGGGAGAGATAGATATAAGAGAGAGATAGAGAGATAGTGTGTGTGTGTACGTACATGTGTGTGTACATGTAGGAACATGTAGTTGTTAAGTGTGCGTGCCTGGCGTGCGTGAGTGTATGCACGTATGTGGTAAGTGTGTGTGTGTGTGTGTGTCCCAAGCATATGGTTGGGAAGCATTGTACATGTTTGTGTGCGCGTGTATGTGCGTATGTAATTAAGGGTGAATGAGTGTAATTAAGGGTGAAAGGGTGCTTGCGCTCGTGTGTATGAGTGTGCCCCTGTGTGTGTGTGTAGTTGGTAAGAATGTGTGTGTGTGTGTGTGTGTGTGTGTGTGTGTGTGTGTGTGTGCGCGTCCTGTGCTCGTGTGTGGCTGCATGGGTCAGTGTTTTTTGATATAAATGTAATAAACATGGAATGAACGTCTAGATTTTATTAAACATCATTTTCTTTTGATACGTTAATCATTCACTTTTTCCCGATTGTGATTGACTTGTGGTTAAGATCCAAAGTCCGTTTTGTGTGTGCGTGGGCGCGTATTTCTCTAATTTTTTGAACGTCTTGTCTGATAATGGTTTCCTATGTGTGTCAGTGCGTATGTACGTGTGCTTGTGTTTGCGTGCGCGAACGTGCGCACGCGTATACATACTTTGTGCGTGCGTGCGTGCGTGCGTGCGTGCGTGTGTGTGTGTGTGTGTGTGTGTGTGTGTGTGTGTGTTTTGTGTGTGTGTGTGTGTGTTCCCTGAGATGAAGTCAGTTTATAACTTGTTTTTTTTTTTTCTTCTTTTTCTTTTCCGTTCAGGAGATTGAATTAACATGACGTTAGTATCCACTGTCTGTTTTGAAAATGATTGTTTGATATTAAGACAATTTGTTTATTGTCAGAATGGATGCTGGATACTAACAGCATGTCAATAAAACAGTGTGAATCATGAGTGTCCACTACATGGAAGAAAGAACGGACAGATTTGAACCTTGTGATAAATACTACACTACCATTGTCCTTTATAGGGGATTCAGTTTTCTTCCCCATTTTAATTGCCATAGGATCAGTGATTGATGTGGAATTAATATTTTCATTCATCGGATTTTCATTTTCTGCGATTCTTGATTATAGTCCTGATATGGTTCTATGTAGTCGGGTGGGCTTTAAACAACAACAATGACTGAATATTTCTCTCTTTTTTCTAATTCTTTTCGTTTATTTCCATTTTTTTCTTGTTTTTCTTGTGTGTTTTTTTTGACATAGAGATCACCAGTGTGGACCCCATGTGGATTATTTGTGATTTATGTGTAAAAGTCGCTATGAAATAACCATTGCTGTTGACAGGCGACTATGTTTCACAGGGGATAAATTAAAGAGTTTATCTTCTTCCCCCTTTAAATTGTCATAAAATCAGGGACTCACATAGGATAAATATTTTAATTTATTTCATGTTCATGTTTTTGACATATACAGATCAGCAGTGTGGTCTACATGTGATTTAGCTCTGTGTTATCATGTGTAAAAGTCGCTATGAATTAACCATCGTTGTTGATAGGCGACTGTGTTTCCTTTATTTTTATTTTCCCTTAAGTTGTCAGTACTTTTGTTGAATGTGGGGAGGGAGAGAGAGAGAGAGAGAGAGAGAGAGAGAGAGAGAGAGAGAGAGAGAGAGAGAGAGTGTGTGTGTGTGAGTGTGTCCCCGCACGCGTGTGTGCATGTATATGTGCGAGCGTTTATTTGTAATGTGTGCGTGTGTGTGCGTGCGTGAGTGAATGCATCTACATGTATGTGGTTAAGTATGTGTGTGTGTGTGTGTGTGTGTGTGTGTGTGTGTGTGTGTATGTGTGTGTGCCCCGAGCATATGGTTGGAAAGCGTGTGTACATGTGTGTGCGCGCGTGTGTGTGCGTATTGTAATTGTGAAGAGTGAATGAGTGTACGAGCACGCGCTCGTGTGTACGAGTTGCTAAGAACGCGTGTGTGTGTGCGGCCGGCGCGTGTGTGGGGGCTGCATGGGTCAGTGTTTTGTTTTATAACTAATGAACATGGAGAGGACGTCAAGATTTGACTAAACATCTTTTTCTTTTATTAAGTTAATCATCTTTTTCCCGATTGTCATTGACTTGAAATTAAGATCCAAAGTCCTTTGTGTGTGCATGGGCGCGTGTTTCTTTATTTCTTTTAACGTCTTGTCTGATAATGGTTTCCTGTGTGTGTCAGTGCGTGTGTACGTGTACTTGTGTTTGTGTGTACCAACGTGCGGGTGCTCATACATATTGTGTGTGTGTGTGTGTGTGTGTGTGTGTGTGTGTGTGTGTGTGTGTGTGTGTGTGTGTGTGTGTGTGTGTGTGTGTGTGTTCCCTGAGTTGAAGTCGGGTTATGATCTGTTTTTTTTTTGAAACAATTTTTCTTCTTGTTATTTTCCATTCAGGAGACTGAATTGATCTGTTAGTATCCACTGTCTGTTTGGAAAATGATTCTTTGTTTAATAGAAGACAATTTGTTTATTATCAAAATGGATGCTGGATACTAACAGCATGTCAATAATAAAACAGTGTGAATCATGACTGTCCACTATGGGAAGAAAGAAAGGACAGATTGGCACCTTAAAATGACCACTATACTTACTATTGTCGTTCATACGGGATTCACAGTTTTTCTTCCCCATTCAAATTGCCATAGGATCAGTGACTGACATGGGATTAATATTTATATTAATGGCATTTTCCATTTTCTTTGATTCTTGATTATAGCCCTGATATGGCTCTCTGTAGTCGGCTGGGCTTTAAACAACAACAACAATGATTCTTTGTCTCTTTTGTCTGATTCTTTTTTCTTTTTCTTTTTTTTTCTTTTTTTGTGTGACTAAAGATCATCCATGTGGACCACATTTGATATAGCTCCGATTTATCATGTGTATAAGTCGCTATGAAATATCCATTGCTGTTGACAGGCGACTGTGTTCCACAGGGGATAAATTAAGTTTATCTTCTTCCCCCAGTAAATTGTCATAAAATCAGTGACTCGCATGGGATTAGTATTTTCAGTTTTTTCATGTTCATTTTTTGATACAGATCACCAGTGTGGTTTATATGCGATTTATCTCTGTTATGTACAAAAGTCGCTTTGAAATAACCATCGCTGTTGACAGGCGACTGTGTGTTTCCTTTTATATTTTTTTTTTCAATTCAGAGAGAGAGAGAGAGAGAGAAAGAGGTGTGTGTGTGTGTGTGTGTGTGTGTGTGTGTGTGTGTGTGTGTGTGTGTGTGTGTGTGTGTGTGTGTGTGTGTGTGCATGGGTGTGCCTGAGTGTATGCGTGTATGTGGTTGTTAAATGTGTGTGTGTGTGCATGCGTGTGTGTGCGTGTATGCGTTCTTGCGTGCGTGCGTGTGTGTGTGCGTGTGTGTGTGTGTGCGTGCGTGTGTGTGTGCGTGCGTGTGTGTGTGTGTGTGCGTGTGTGTGTGCGTGTGTGTGTGTGTGTGTGTGTGTGTGTGTGTGTGTGTGTGTGTGTCTGTGTCCCGAGCGTATGGTTGGGAAGCATGTGTACATGTGTGTGCGCGCGTGAATGTGCGCATGTAATTGTTAAGAGTGAATGAGCGTACGAGCACGTGCTCGTGTGCATGAGTGTGCCCCTGCGTGTTTGTAGTACTGAGAATGTGTATGTGTGTTCTGCACGTGTGTGTGGCTGCATGGGTCAGTGTTTTGTGATACAACTGTAATGAACATGGAATGAACGTCAAGATTGGATTAAACATCTTTTTCTTTTATTTAGTTAATTATTCACATTTTCTCGATTGTCACTGACTTAAAGTTAAGATCCAAAGTCCATTTTGTGTGTGCGTGGGCGTGTGTTTGTTATTTCTTTTAACGTCTTGTCTGATAATGATTTCCTATGTGTGTCGGTGCGTGTGTGCGAGTGCCTGTGTTGTGTACGCGAACGTGTGTGCGCCTAATACTGTGTGTGTGTGTGTGTGTGTGTGTGTGTGTGTGTGTGTGTGTGTGTGTGTGTGTGTGGCTTATACAAATATTATTGTGTGTGTGTGTGTGTGTGTGTGTAACAATAACAAATTTTATTCAGTCTTTGCAGGCCATTTGGCCCATATTGACAAGGAGGATTACATGCAATCATAGCAAAGTTTTGGACAACATTCCCTGTTAAATAACACATAATGTACAATATCCTGTATTTTCAACATCTCATTTTTAAACTTTCTACAATATACATAGCAGTTTTGAATGCAAGATTTCCTTTAAAGTTTCTACATTACAATTGAACTTTTAATGTGTTAGGAAAGCGACAATAATACACAGGGAGGTATTTATTTCGTAGGTGCAAGTACTTCGGGCAACAAAAAGACAATGTACAATGTCCTCAATGTGATTTCCACTGCATTGTTTGCATTCAGGGTCATTTCTTAAATAAACTAAACGGGGAATACCATTTAGATGTAATCTGTTACTTCTTAGCAGGCAAATGGCTTTTCTATGTGCTACTAAATCTAAACTTGTATTGTAGTAGCTCTTATGATTTCTGGCTGGTATAAACTGTAATCCTCTCCATGAGATATGGAATCATGCCTGATTTGTTGTGACATATCTTTCAGCCTGTTTCTAAAGTCTTCTAGAAAGAATTTACTATTTCCAGGGTTTTGCAATGCCCAGACCTGACCAAATCCACACTTGTATAGCAGAATTCTTATTTCTGATGCCCAGTTCTTTCTGCCAATTGAGTCGTGTGCATGCAGCATATTATAACATTGTTTGGGGTACCTGGTGTTCGGTATGTTAATAAGTCTGCACCAGTATTTGATGAGTCGAGTTTGAGTATCTGTCAAAATAAGAAATCTTCCACATTCACCTAAAGCTACACCATTTTTCACATCCTGCCTACACCGAATATCATTTTACATATCTTAACATGCTCTTTTTCTATAGCGTCATATTTCTGAAATCCCGAAACTTCTGAGCCATATAGTAGAATGGGCTTTATTTTAGTATCAAATATTTTGAAAACCATGTCCACTTGAAGTGCTTTAAATCTGAAATATATCATTTTTATGCCTGCTACAGCTCAAAGAGCTTTACCAGAAAGAGCTTCTACATTCTTGGTCCATTTTAAAGTTGTTGAAAAAATTACCCCTAAATAATTATAACAAGATTCAACCTTCATTTCTGCATTATTTAAATACCATTTTTCACTTTTGAGGGGGGGGGGGGGAGGGGGGTTAAATCCCCCATTTTGAATGCAACTGCTTTGGTCTTATCCATGTTTACCTTCAGACCCCATCTTTTACAGTATTTTTCTAGATAATCTTCTTCTGTAGGTCTAGAACAGTGTCAGCAACAATGGCAATGCCATCAGCGTACATAAGGAGGAAAATACTCAACGGATCTCCCAGTATATCAATACCTCGTGCACCACAACCGATTAACTCCCTCCGAAGTTCAGATATAAATATAGAAAACAAAAGGGGACTAAAACACAACCTTGCCTAACACCAGATAAGCACTCAAAGTATTCTGTAATTTTATCTCCAACACACACTGCTGCCATCGCACTCTTAAACATACCTTGAATTGTGCCAAACAGTTTACTATGGATCCCTCTAGACAGTAGAATATAAAGAAGTTTGCTTCTGTTTACACAGTCAAAGGCTTTTGAAAAGTCTACAAATAGTGAATAAAATCCACCCTCTTTGCTTAAACATTTTTGCACCAGAGATTGGAGAGAAAATATGTTGTCTGTTGTGCTATAACCTTTCCGGAAGCCTGCTTGGGCTTCAGGGATAGTTTCTTGATCATTACAGTATTGAGTTAATCTTTTATTAATAACTGTATTATATATTTTACTAAGCACATTCAGCAAAGAAATACTTCACAACCCCGATCACCCTTTTTATGCAAGGGAAAGATTACTGCTTTTGTCCAGCTTTTTGGGTATGTACCACTACTAAACACTTTATAGAACAAGGAGTGTAGAAACTTAATGAGTACGTTTGCTCCTGCATGGAACAGATCAGTGGGCAAACCATCTGGCCCGGCGGCTTTACCTTTCTTCATTGCTGTAATTGCTTTGAATATCTCAGTTTCTGATATTTCATAATCATGATCTTTAAATTATGACACTCTTCACACGTTTCAGAACTGTGATCTTTTAATGTATCTGAAATTTCTTGTTCAAAATCTTCATCATGGACATTTTGTTCGGGTGACAGTAATTTTTTGAAATATTCATACCATTTGATTGGTGTGATTGCATTTGATCCTTTCGACTTGATAGCTGTAAGTGACTTTATTTTTTGCCAAAACGATTTAGAGTTTGGGTCTGCGCATGCTTCGTTTAATTCAGCTATGATACGTTTGTCTCTTTCTTCTTTTTTCGATTTACAAAGCAATTTGAATGCTTTTTTGTGGTCATTAGTATGTCTGAATATACGTAGATACATGTATTTCTCTTGTTTAGCTATGTCACATTCCTTGTCCTACCAAGGTGGTTGATTATACGAACATTGCTTTTTTGGTCTCGACTGCATTTGTTCTGCTGTTTTTTGCATGAGACTGACAACATATTCTGTGCCTTCATCAACATTTTGAGTTAGTGCTTCTAAGAAATTTGCTAGCATGTGGGTTACATTGGTTTGAAGATAATCAGTAAAGACTTCTAGACTTTGACTTCTTACTTTAAAATTTAATTTGTATTCCATACTAACGCTATTCTCATCTTCAGTTTCTTCGTAGCTTTCACGCATATTATCATTGAGAAGCAAAACAACAGGGAAATGGTCAGATTCAGATCTGTCTGCTACAAACATGTCAGAAATAAAACCATACATTGATTGGGAACAAATGTAGTAATCAACAACACTCATCCCTCTGTTAGCTGTACAAGTAATCTCAACCCGTTTATCTTGCTCTGTTCTCCCATTTACAATGAACATGTTTTCTTTTAAAAGGTCGATGAGTTTTAGGTCAAAGTTATTTATAGCATGGTCTTTTGATTTGCGTTCAATGTGAGGCATATCATTCAATAATTCATCAGTTTCATTTAACAGGTGTGCATGTCTGTTTTCATGGACAAAATCAATGTCTTGTAACTCACCAGTACGGGCGTTGAAATCCCCACATAATGCAAAGGGCAAGTCAGGATATTCACGCATGATCTCGGTTATATTGTTAGCTAGTATATCAGTACCAATGGGGTTGTCTTCACCGTAAATGACTGAATATTCAGAGGCTACATACACAAACCAAAAATCACGTCAAAAGAATAATTCGGAACTGATTTACACAATTTTAGATAAAAAATGCATTCTTCCACTGATGTCATTAACTGTTGAACATATCCAGAAATTGTCTTTCTCACACAAACAGCTACACCCCCTTGTATGCGCTGAGAGCGAGGGGAAAAGAAAACTGTGAAAGTGGGAAAAGCTTTTTCAATGTCCTGTTGTTTACAAGACCAGCAAAAAGTTGAAACTGCTCACAATGTCTTTTAAAGGAAAAGGTCGTAAGCTTGTGTTTTAAATCTTGAATGTTCCATACCACCACACTGAACAAACAACTATTCTTACCCGTACAATGGCTTAATTGAGGTATAGATTCTGTATTTCTGGAATACTTACCAGACGTATGAAAATCATTACCTTCATCGTTCTTTTCATTCTGAGAAAGGTTTCCATTACATGCATCATCATACCGTTTGTTTTTTGTGCTATTTCTCTGATCATTGCTAGGGGGAGTGTGGGGGTGAGTGAGGTACGGAAATCATAGGCCTAAAGTCTTGTTGTGTTGCGGAGTTTGTCGTGGCCTGAGAGGCAGGATGGCGAGGGGGAGGTATGGAAATCCTCCTCCTTGTAATTAGTATATTCTGTACTGCATTGCAGCTTAAGTACTCAATTGGATAGATTTTACAGTGTACTCTTCTATTCATCTTGTTCACTTGTTTGTTAAGTTCCCTATTTTCCAAATTCACACATTGTTCAGCGGTGATTTATTGATATAAACAACATGACATCAGATTTCAGTATATTCCAATGGAACTGCAGATCAATCCATTCAAACCTAGTGTTGCTCCAACAGTATTTATAAAAAAATAATCATTGCGTTTTAGCACTGCAATCTCTTAATGTTGTCAAACATAAGCTTCCAAAATTGCCAAATTATTTTTATCCTCCGCTATTTCAATGTTGTAAGGCAAATAAGATACAGGTTGCCATATACATCCGATGTGATCTGGACTACTCGTCCTTTGTGGATTTCCCGATCCCAGCAGATACAAAAGACATCTATTACACAGGAGCAGTTGTCAGAGTCAATACAACTGTTAATGTAAGTCTTTTATCATTGTACCTTCCTTCTGGTCCAAAAGATGATAACACAGACTGGATCAAGCATTTGGACACAAAAGGCTCAAGGTGGATAGTACTGGGTGATTTTAACGCTCATTCTTCTTTCTGGGAGAAAGAATGTCTCAAAATTACCAGCAATCGCCTAATTGAAAACATAGTAGATTCAAATCTTTACTTATTAAACGATGGTTCAGTTACACGGATACCTGATGTCTCTACTCATAGAGCAACCACAGTGGATTTGTCTCTCATCTCACCAGAGCTTGCAACAAATTGTACTTGGCTCGTAGGAGATGATAGTTTGGGTAGTGATCATCTTCCAATTGAAATTAAACTTTTGGAGAAAACAACTTTCAGAACACGCACTGACACTGAAGACAGAATCCCGAAATTCAAATGCAAGAACGCCGATTGGATAACGTTTGGTAATATCCTTCAGACGCACAACACAGATTTAATAAAACATGACAATATAGATGTATTTTATTCTAATTTCATCGAAGTTGTCTTAAAGGCAGCTTTCTCTTCTATTCCAGTGTGCAAGTCGGTGACACTAGGCAAATACAGTGGAAATTCGTGATGGACGACAGAATGTGAACAGGCTGTTGCCTTTAAAAAAGAAACGTTTAAAATCTGGCTGAAAAATAAAACACCTGCACATCATTTGAACATGAAGAAAGTTAAAATTCAATGTAATAGAGTAATAGCACAAGCAAAGAAGTCCTATTGGACCAGTTTCTGCAATGATGAAGTATCTGAATCAAAGGATATTTACAAAGTGTGGAAAAAAGTAAAAGAAATGAAACATGGTCATACACTGCTAAGCTACCCAGTTAAGTTTAATGACAATTTATTTCCAAATTCCTTTGAAAAAGGTAACGCCTTTCTTAATCTTTTTTCAGACAATAGCCGATCAGTTACTTTAAAGTCAACTAATGGTCAACACAGAATAGAACAGGAGAAAAATGACATCTATGTTGATCCAGTTTCTAAGGAGAGTCATATCAATTCTCCCATTCAACTGGACGAATTCATGGAAACTTTGGCGTCTTTTTCATCCAATAAATCTTCAGTTGGTTTAGATGGTATTTCTTATCAGATGCTAATTCATTTGCCTCTTAAAAGTGGAAGGATTTATTACACTCATTTTTCCAAAAATGCTGGTTGAATGGAGCTCTTCCAAAACTCTGGAAGAAGTCCGTGATAATTCCCATCATTAAGGAAGGCAAATCAAGGTCACTCATTGACAGTTACAGACCAATAGCTTTAACTTCTCATGTTGGGAAACTGATGGAAAAGATTATTCAGAAGCGTTTGTTCCATTATTGTGAGCGAAATGATATTATTCCACCTCAACAGGCAGGATTTAGGAAAGGGCGATGTACAACAGATCATTTAGTGAAACTTTCAAGTCAAATCAAAAAACAATTTTCTCGTAGAAAAAGCACTTTGGCTACGTTTTTTGACGTGAAGAAGGCATACGACACTGTGTGGCATTCAAGACTTCTTTACAAATTGAAGAGCATTGGTGTAACAGGTAAAATGTATTATCACATTAAAGACTTTTTATCCTGTAGATCAATGTGTGTAAGATTAGGGACTGTATACTCTTCATTTAAAGACATAGACATGGGGATATAGCCCCCATCCTGTTCAGTATACTTCTTTATGATTTACCACAACATTTGTCGAAGAAAACTAATGTTGTTCAGTATGCAGATGATATTGCCATATGGATGAATACCACTCTTCGAAAAAATACAAACAAAAGAACAATCACCCATGTACAAAAGCTCTACCAATATGATCTTGATAACCTGAGTAATTACATGAAAGACAACGGTCTGGAGTTATCGAGTGAAAAGACTTATCTTATGCTTTTTAACAATGGTGAAAACCCTAAAACTCTCCCTACGTTATCGCTGGACAATAATTCACTTGCTTATAAGCCCACCGTTAAATTTCTAGGAGTGTACATAACACGAAAGTTGAATTGGAGACATCATATTGAATATTTAATTACAAAAGCAAACAAAAGACTTAACCTCTTAAAAATAGTCAACAGACAATCCTGGAGCCAAGACACTCAAACTATGTTACACCTAGCGATTTCTTTGGTTCGATCGAAACTGCTCTATGGACAAGAGGTATATTTTACTGCCTCGAATACACTCTTAAAAAAATTACAGAGTGTAGACAGCAAAGCTATTAAATTGGCTCTCGGTGTGCCCGTTCATACAAACACAATGAAGTCTTATAAAGAAAGTAACATATTACCGCTTACAGATCAACGTGAATTAGCGGTGACAAAGTATGTTATTAGAGCTCTGGCCGTAAAGAACTCAGTTAAGGATGAATTACCATACACCTCGGAAACTGACTATCCTCAGAAAGCTCGAAAGGTGCATATTCTTCAACCTATACGAAATTTTGCAGAAGTCCTCCTGAGCGAAAACAATATTGATGTAAATGACATTCCAGTAATGCCTCTTATTCCATCCATACCTTCCTGGGAACTTGAAAAAGCTAACTTTGACATAGACCACATAAATCTCAATAAAACAAAAGAAATAAATATTCTAGTATCAGAAGTCAAATCTCATTTAACCACATATTATCCTAATCACCTAAAAATTTTCACAGACGGGTCTGTTTTAGATACAGCTGATACAGAGCTGGATTCGTCCTGCCTTAAAGGTACAAAAATCTTTTTACATAGGTAAAGGCTTCTCTATTTTTACATCAGAATTATACGCAATATTGATGGCTCTTAACTATATTATTAGCTTCTCATACGATATCTGCAATATACTATTGTGTGTTGATTATAAATCAGTGTTACGTAGCTTGAAACAAACAGAAAATGTAATACGAAATGACATTATATGTGAGATCAAACATTTGATACATTGTATTTCATCCAGTGGTGTTGGTATAAATTTTTGCTGGTTTCCGTCACATTGTGGACTTTATTGGAATGAAGTTTCGGACAAATTAGCAAAAGACGGTGCATCCAATAATGCAAATACCGTAACTTTCCATAACATACGACTGTCAGTTCATGAACTTGGTTCTGTGTTAGAATGTTCACTGTATACAAATTTTTCCAATACCCAAAGCCTGATACCTAACTGCCCCAGACAGCTAGCGTCCTTGATATACAAACTAAGGCTTAACTCTTGGAAAACAAAATATACACAGAATGTATGTATTTGTTCAAAAGAATTATCTGTCCACCATCTGCTCTTTGAATGTCCTATTTTACTTACGACATATAGAAATAACAATCTCGATTTTTCATGTACTGACTCTAGAAATATCCTTTACAACAAAAATATTTTTTCGGTAGTCCAGCTGATTCTCAGATCCCCTGTTGGCAGATTGTTATGAAGAACTTAATGTTCTGAATTCTTAATTGTTATTGTTCCCCTTCTTACATTTATACTATCACTACCCCTTCCCATCCCCGTCCCCCACCCTTTTTTTCCTCCCTGTGTGTGTGTGTGTGTGTGTCTAAAATCACTATTGTGAACAGACATTAAACAAAGATTCCATTCCATCCTTCTTGCTCCATGGTCGTGATGCCGGCCTGCCTTTCATCTTGCATTGTGGTGCTCCTCAAGGTGCTGGGTGCCTTCATTGTACCAGTAGCTCTTGCCTTCAGTGAAGAGCGAGTCAAACCGGAGAAAGGCCTTTTTGTTTGCGGTTTTTGTGTCCAAAAACAGGAAGGGGAGCAGTTGTCGGCGTTTTTCACGAACACGGGGAGTGAAGTCTTCAGAAACAAACACATCAGTACCTTTCAGTTTCCGACGTTCTGACAGAACCTTGTCCTTCTGCTTGAAGCGACTGAAGGAGGCAATGATGGGTTGTGGTTGTAATGGCAATGATGGGTTGTGGTTGTAATGAACGTGTTACAGAGATCAATGGTTATTTTAAGTTCCACTGTAAGAAAACAACTCACATTATGTTTCACACAGTGCACACTTTACTAACTCCTTCCAACCTTGAATGAAACCAGTGACAAAGAATTACACACAAAAACAAGTTTATTTTTAACATACAAAAGGATAATATTGAATAATGAAAACATTACTTCCTCGCTTCACACACTCATACAAATCACACAAACATTCATTTCCTTCATTCATCCATCGTGGACATTAACGAATATGAGGGGACTTTGACACAAGGACGAAACAGACGTGGGCGACATTGAATACTCATTTCAAAAGACGAAATAACGATGGCGGAGACAACGACGAGACGGCGACGGCAACAGCAGCGACGACGACGACAGTCCCCTCACAACGACCGACTTCCGTCAGCCCGAGCACGTCCACAGGAGGGAGGGAGGGTCCAGGCCGCCAAACCCATCGTTTGAATCCAAGTACATGTATCAAAACAAATTTTTAAGCTGTTGCTCTGCCTCTGTCTCTCTCTGTCTGCACCGGTTGGCAATTAAAAGCAGATTGACAACTTATAGTGGAGTCCAGGAATGTTTCAACATAGGATTAATTGCAAAAGAATTTGAAATCAGTGCATTTATTTGCTTACACTATTCCTTACAACATATGTAAAAAGTAGGAAAAGTAAGTTTCGCGAGATGTTTAAAAATACGTTTATTATAGCGGAATCTTTCGCTTTCGCGCTTTCGCATTTTTTAGCGTGGTGATGAGGCTGCGCATTGATTTCTGTATCAACAAACAATGGCGTCGACCATAAACCACGAGGAAAAAGATCCTACAACTTGTGAAAGCGGCTTACCAGGTGAGTACTCTAACTTATATCATGTTGAAAAAAACAATTGTAAGAACTTCCATCTATCTCTTAATTTTTCCTCCTTCTGATTATTATCGCGATCGTTGACTAACTGGGATGTGTCGGATCGGAGGGCTAGACTCAGACCGGCACATGGTGCGTTTTTCAGCTATACTGTCAAACTACTATTATTCTACAAATAGCGTGTATTAATCATTACAGCTCTGTATTTCCTTCGTTCTGTCTTTATTAGTAAGTTCACCTTATAAAGTTTTATTTACGCAGTGTTGTCAGTAGACCATGCTGGCGAAGAGGTAGTGCACTCTGCTACTAACTTGAATTTTTTTGGGGGGAGCGCGGGTTCGATTCCCGCTAAAGGCTATTTTTTTTTTTTTTAATATAAAATGTAAATTTAATTTGCTATTATTATTGTTTGTGCCGTTTGCTTTGCTGTTATATCCCATATTCTCTCTTTCTCTCTTTTTATACTATTGAAATTAGCAGTCTTGTATAGATAATAGCGTGTTTTCATTCCTTTTTCGTTATCTTTTCTTTTGAATGCCTTTTTAATTTTTGTTTTATGGGCGGTTTTTTGTTTTTGTTTGTTTCTTTCTTTCATCTTAACTGCTCGTTGTTCTTCTCTGTTATTAAGATTTTTTTTTTCGAATTGTTTCAGACCAGTTGGACACAGATGTTTGCATTTTATGCAAGCAGTCCCTGAGGAACGGTCAAGAAACAGTCACCCAAACAGAAAAAGGTGTAGCTGGTCTTCGGAAAGCAAGTCGAAAGAGAGAGGAGACTAGCCTGGATTTTTATCCTGGCCAGATTCTGCACAAAATCTGTCGACATGAGCTCTGTAATGAATTTATAATTCAGCGCGATTTAAAAGCTCGACAAGTGCAGTCATCAAAGTCAAAGACATCTCTTCGCTCTTCTCAAACAAAATTTGACTTCGCCAGTGACTGTATCCTCTGTGGGACATCTGTAAAGGGCCAAACAAAGAAAGGTGATGTCTCTGTGTACCAAATCCGCACATCCAGTTGTCAAGCTACTTTGGAACTTGCATGTTTGCAACGAGGTCCGGGGGACAAGTGGGCCCAAATAGTAAAAGGGCAGATTGAATATGCACAGGATTTACATGCTGCTGATGCTGTTTACCATCAACAGTGCAATGTGAATTTTAGAACTGGACGAAATATTCCACAAGCTTATCGGCCTAATATAGCAGTGGCAGACAACAAAAAAGGGCGACCAGAGGATGAAGTTCGACTTGCAGCTTTTTCCAAAGTAGTTTCCTACCTGCAGGAAAATGACGATGAGCAGTTAACAGTGGGTGATCTGTGCCTGAAAACGCGCGAGTATCTTGGAGATGAAGAACCTTACTCCAAAGACCACATGAAAAGAAAGCTACTGAAAACCCTTGGAAGTGACATCATTATCACAAACATACAAGGGAAAGCAAATGTTGTCACATTCCAGATGACTGCGGAGAAAATCTTAGACCGCTTCTGGAAGACAGAGAAAGAACAAGATTTATTGGCTGACAAAATGAGAATAATTGAAACTGCTGCCAAACTCTTGTTGTCCGACATCAAAGATCTGAATTATCCCAAGGATGTCTATCCAGCAAGAAAAGAGGTCAGTGATGTTGAAGCAAACAATAATTATTTGCCAGATTCACTGCGTTTGTTTCTACAAACACTGATGCAGAAAAAAAGGGAATGTAAACTGAAAACTGCTTCCATTGGTCAAGCGATCATGCATGCCATCAGACCAAATACCTTAATACCACCTCTGCAATTGGGACTTGGTGTGCAAGTGCATCATCTTCATGGATCCCGGTCTTTGGTAGAACTGTTAAACAAACTTGGATTCTGTTCGTCGTATCATGAGGTCCAACGCTTTGAACAATGTGCAGCCTATAGTCAAGGCACAGATCTTGTTGGTGTGGGTCCTAACAGTTTTGTGCAGTTTGTTGCTGATAATGTGGACCACAACTTGAGAACATTGGAAGGTTCAGGGACATTCCATGGGATGGGAATCATAGGAGTGGTCACACCCGGTCAAAAACATACAAAGGTGATCCACCGCAACACTAGTGTAACTGCACGCCAAACTTCTGCCCTGGGTCAAATCCCACTCCGTTTCTTCAGTCCATCAAAGACTGATTTGAGGCGTCTGATACATTTATGTAGTTGCATGGCTTGATATGGGCAATTGAACTCTATCTAAAGATTCGCATAACATATTAAGGTAATCACACGCTGAATAATGCTGGACAATAGTGCTTCCAAGAACAGTGTCGGAGGCGCTGTAGCTCTGTCATCTAAAAACATTACCGAGGACATTACATTTGTCATTTTTTGTCACAGTTTCTTGAATATATTTATTTACCTGATGAATGTGAATGTATCTCGTCAAGACCTTTCGAACGAGGTGCTACATGATGACATTCGGATTACTATGAGAAATGTTAGTGCTTCGTTCCGATGTGATGACGTCATTTCGTTAATTAGACCCCCTTCCGACATTGCTCTCAACCTACTTTTTTCATATGTTGTTTCAGTGTCAATACTCAAACTATTGGACACAAAATCAAAACTTTTGCAATTAATCCTAAGTTTGACTCTTATTTTACATTCCTGGACTCCACTATTATTGCAAGCCCAAGCATACCATTCCGAAGTGACACTGTGCAGAACGAAAATCTCGTGCACAGTTCACTGCATGCAAGTGCGTTGTATCCAAAATACCGGCATCCGGTGTAGGTTTTCTGTTATGCTCCCCGGTCAGCCTGTTACAGTGGTATCTTGCCACCTCGGAGACGGTGTGCGCGTTCAATTTCAGCATCTTCTTCAATCCCCATCTTGTCTTTGATGATTTTCTTCACTGCCTCCTCACCGTCAGCCCATGTTTCACTGCGATCTTTTGTAGACGAAATTCCATGGAAAAGCAGGTTGCTACGCCTGCTCCTGCCCTTTAAGTCGTCCAGTCTGTCTTCCAGCCGTTGAACTTTGTCTTTGAGTTGTTTGTTTTCTTCCTTCACAGAATCCAGTTGTCTTTGCATTTTGTCATTCATTGCGTCGATTTTGCTGTCCATTTTGTTCATTTGGGATGACATGTCTTTTAGCGCGCTCATAACATCACCAATAGACTCTTGTTTGTTGCTTGCAGGTTCTTCATTGATGCTGAGGTTGTTGCTGTTCAACCTGGTCTGTTTTGTTTTATCTTGTTCGGGGGGGCCCAGGGTTCGGTTCGATGCCTGAACGGAGGAGCAGAGCCGTGATAATACACAGCGAAGTGAACTTCATGGCTGCTGTTGTGCTGCGAAGTTTTCTAGGTCTTTCTCTTGCTTTCTTTGCTTTCACATATAGTAACTTTGCCAACACAAAACCAAACGATCCTACCGATGCCCGGTAGCACTCGACTGAACAAGTCATTTGCTAAACCAGTCAGCTTGAAGAAAAAAAGTCTTAAGTTCTTTTTTTGAAACTACAGGACGGTTTCTTCACAGCTCGTGCAAACACGTCTGATCGCTAGCAGAGCTGAAACGACTGTCCCGTGTGTGTGTATGTGTGTGTGTGTGTGTGTGTGTGTGTGTGTGTGTTCGCTGAGATGAAGTCGGTTATGATCTGTTTTTATGAAATGTGTTTTTCGTCATATTTTCAAATGAGAACGAATTGACCTGACGTTAGTATGCACTGAACACAGTGAATCATGAGTGTTCACTACAGGGAAGAAAGAAAGGACAGATTTGAACCTTAAGATAAGCACTACACCACCATCGTCGTTCATAGGGGATTCAGAGTTTTCTTCCCCATTTAAATTGCCATAGGATCATTGACTGACATGGGATTAATATTTTCATTAATTAATCGTGTTTTGATTTTCTGTGATTCTTGAATATAGCCCTGATATGGCTCTATGTAGTCAGCTGGGCTTTAAACAACAATAACAATGATTCTTTCTCTCTTTTGTCTGTTTTTGTTTTGTCTTTCTTTCTTTTCTTTTTTTTTCTTTTTTGACATAATGATCACCAGTGTGGACCACATGTGATATAGATCTGATTTATCCTGTGGAAAAGTCGCTGTGAAATAACCATTGCTGTTGACAGGCGACTGTGTTTCATAAGGGATTAGGAGTTTATCTTCTTCCCTGGTTAAATTGCCGCCATGTGATCAGTGATTGACATGGGGTTAGTATGTTCATAATTTGTATGTTTTTCCTTTTTGTTTTGTTTTAGAGAGATCACCAGTGTGGACTACATGTGATTTTGCTCTGTGTTATCATGTACAAAAGTCGCAATGAAATAACCATCGCTGTTGACAGGCGACTATTTGTTTCCTGTAATTTTGTTTTTCTCTCTCAAATGAATGCTTTTGATAAATGTGGAGGGAGAGAGAGAGAGGGAGAGAGAGAGAGAGAGAGAGAGAGAGAGAGAGAGAGAGAGAGAGAGAGAGATATTCAGATTCAGATGATTTATTCAATAAAGGCCATGGCCCCTCATGAAGGGGTGAAATAAACATACATCACTTAAATATACACAGTTTTATCCTAAATATTACACAGAGCAAAGAAAACTGAAACATTCAATTTGCACAAGAACTCCTGAGTTTAAAGGCTTTATACAAATAAATGGCAAGCTGTTTAACATGATCTTCCCTGGCGGATGCCATAAGCAAGCAAAGTCTAAATAGTGAAGGCTGTTTATATTTTCTGGTGATTACTTTATTTCTATGACTGCTTAGTACTGGTCAACAAAACACGACATGAATTTCATTTTCTCTTGCTTTTCTACATAATGGACATATAAGATCACGGTTATCATGTTGTCTATAACGAAGATTATGTTCATAGATCTCAGATACCCCTAATCGAAATTTTGTCATAATGTATCTTAGATGCTTATCCATTTTAATCGATAAGTAAGTGGGAATACAGTGTGATGGATTAAATTGTCTATAAAACTCAAATCTATTACTGTTTTGAACATGAGCACTCCAACACTGCCATCTACAATCATAAGTCTATTACGAAACGTACGAAGAAACACGTTTATATGCCCCACACTCTGATTCATCCACACATAACCATATCCCAGTTCAAACAGCTTAATTCTCACCCTTGACACCCAGTTTGTTTTCCCTCTAGCATCCAAGTCGAACAACATATTGTATGCTTTCCTTGGCAGTCTCTTCTCTGGCATCTGTGTTAATTTCACCCAATAACTAATACATCTGACAATAGAATTAAGATAAATTGGATATCTGTTTGTTTCCCCATAAATCAAATCATTAGGAGTTTGCATTGACACACCAAGAAATTTTTTCATGGCAAACAGATGAACCTTTTCACAGTGTATTGCAGAGCTCTCAAGACCCCATATTTCAGCTCCATATTGTGTAATGGGTTGAACTTGCGAATCAGATAATTTCACAAATATGTCAAAAGAATTATTTCCTGGCATGGACAGTTTCTGCATGATACAGAGTAATACTCGTTTTGCTCGGCTTGCCAGGTCTTTTACATGATGCAGTAAAATTTAATCGCGTTGAAAAATATATTTCTAGATATTTATATACATTAACAACTGGCATGATATTTCTATTATAAGTCCATCGTTCACTGCCAGCTTGGTCGCCACCCTTTCTGAATACAACGATATTGCTCTTAGACATATTTACTTGCAATTGAAGAGATGTTGCAGCTCGATATAAACTGTTCAGTTGTGTCTGTAAACCAGTGACTGTTTCGGGCAATAGAACATCATCTACCAAAAGAAGAATAAACAACTGCAATGTATCTCCAATAAATTGAGCACCATGTCTTCCACTACAAACCACTTCGGAAGTTAATTCGTTAATGAAAAGCGAAAACAAAATAGGACTGCACACATCACCTTGTTTCACACCACAAGTGCATTGAATATAATCAGTAAATTTTCCACCACACCTGACTCTTGCTTTCACACAGTTATACATACTCATTATACATCTGAACAACTTCCCTCTCACACCACGTTTTAACAAAATTGACCAAAGAATGCTTCTGTTAATTGAATCAAATGTCTTTTCAAAATCTATAAATGCAACATACAATTTACGTTTTTGAGATAATTGTTTCTGGACAAAATCCATTAAAGTAAACATATGATCTATGGTAGAACAGTTACGTCTGAATCCAGCTTGATATTCTCCAGTGATGTTATTGTCTTCTATCCATTTCTGCAATCTACGATTAATAATACATGTAGTACTGTATACTTTGCTAGTTACATCACAAAGCGATATGCCTCTATAATCATTGGGGTTATTAACATCACCTTTCTTATAGAGAGGTAGCACAATAGACTCAGTCCATTTCTCAGGGAAGATTCCACTATCAAAAACGAGTTGAAAAATGTTACCAAGAAGTTTAAAACTGAATCACTTTGACAAGCATTTTTCAGCAGCTCTCCAATTATACCATCTGGCCCAGTAGCTTTACGGTTTTTTATTTTTCCTATGGCAAACTGTACATCTTCTTTAGAAATTGGGCGATTGAAGTTATCCTCTCCTTCATCTTCTTCGCCAAACGACGTATTGTCAGTACTTGTATTTTTGGTCAGAATTGACCTAAAATGCTCAAACCATGTATCTACACTGATATTGTGAATTGGCTGTTTTCTTCTCCCTGAAATTTTATGTACGGTGTTTCAGAATTCTTTCTGATTTTTAATAGACGATAAGTCCTTTATCAGCGTATCATTGAATCGTTTTTTCTTCATTTTAAGTAAATTCTTATATTCTCGTCTTACTCTAGAAAAACTGTCACGGTCTTGATCATTTAAAGACCGGCGAAATTTTCTCAACAATTTACGGACATTTCTTTGGCAATTACGGCATTCCGTATCAAACCATTCTTGAGATTTAGATTTATTCTTGACGTTTGTATGTTTCTTCATATGTTCTGCAGCATCCTTTATACACTCGTTAAAGACTTGCAGAGCTTCATTGACATCAACATTAATAAGAGTAACAGCATAGTTTATCCGTTCTTGGATATGTTTTGATATCATGTTACTATTATACACATCAGCATAATTATATTTCATTCCAAACATATTTTTCCACGATATTATTTTCTTGATTTTGGGGTTTACTTTGATTGTAAGCCAAACAAGTGAAACAGAATTCAAGAGGCATGTGATCAGATTCAATTCTTTCAGAAACTCTTAATTCACATGAATCACACACAAGCGCAAAAAGATCACAAGACAGCATAAAATAATCATTCACGCTACATCCAGTTTCTGACACGTACGTGTAGCAACCTTGAAGGTCGCCATGACACATACCGCTAAGAATAGATAAATCAAAAGCAGTACACATATTCAATAACAATTTTCCATAGTTGTTCAGTACATTGTCCTGTGATTTTCTGTCATTAGTTGCTGGATGACTAACATGTTGAAAATTCGAAACAATACCATTTTCCAGACAATAATGAGAAAAGTCACCTGTTCTACTGTTCATGTCACCACACAATACCATATGAACATCACCATTAGCTAACATACAATCAGTTAAATAATCTTCCAAAAGCGCTATCCCATTTTCACAATCAAAATGTGCATAATATGGGGAGCCTTCAGGAGGGATATAGGAACATACATACAAAACATCTTTAATAGTACCAAGTAGATTTTTGTTGATTAATAACGCCCCAAAATTACCAGATTTAATATCAACAAGTTCAATGTATGGTATAAACTCATGTTTGATTAGACATAGCAATCCACCCGATCGCCTCCCTTGCGTTGTAAACTTTACTGCAGGTATACAAAAAAACTCTGTATTCAGAAAAAATAGTGAAATTGAATTCCTCAACAAATGTTTCAAATAGACAAACAAAATCAACAGAGCAAATATAAGAGAGAAATTTATCATCACAGAGTTTCGAAACTAAACCATTAATGTTCCAGTGCAAAAGGATAGTGACTTTACATTAATATCTGAAGAATCGCTTATAGTATTATCAACATGGTCACATACATACATATCAGCGGTCTTTTTCGACAAGGCATTTTCGAGTTAAAAAAACTCGGAAACAGAAGCTAAAGCAGAGCACGGGCTGTTCTCGGCACAAACACCAGGACTGTCGTCTTTTTTAACAACAACAACAACAACAACAAAAACGTGCGTGCTCAGTGTCAATGTCAGTGGGCAACTGCACCGGTGTCTTCATACCTTTTTTACCCCCGTCAAAACTCTCCTCTCTCAAATATCGCAAATGGGACAGGCCGAATTCCTATTTTAGCTGAGCCAGTTTGTCTTCGCCATCCAGAAAATATTTTTAACCGTCTATGAGCAGATGATCAAACACCATCGCTGCTTTCTTGCCGTCTTGCCTGGCTTTCTTCAAGTGAGGTGTTAATGCAAGTGATGTCTCTCACATGGCTAGAGAAATCCTCCCCTATAAATACATTGGATCCCTTGAGTTTACGTTTAGCTTTAAGAATACCCACTTTCTGCTTATAGAAGACACATCGGGCAATCACTGGGGTGTCTGGCTTACCACTGAGCCGATGAACACGGTCAAATTCCACGTCGTCAGCCAACTCCAGCTTGTCCGTCAACAGATCTTTAAGGACGCCCTCACAGTCTGCACTCGTCTCTTTGTCGTGTCTGGGAAGACCATAGAAGATGAGGTTATTGCGTTTTGATCGGCACTCAAAGTCATCGATCTTCATCTCACAGCCCCTCAGCTTACGACCCAGGTCTTCATTCGTCTTCTGCAGGTCAGCATTCTCCTTTCGTAGCTCGGTCACTTCTTCTCGCAGTCCCTTCAGTTCCGTTCGCAACGTGGCGGAATTCTTCCCATACACGTTTAAAATCGTCTTTGAGGTCATCAAATTTAGAATTCAAAGTGGTGAGCATTGACATCAGGTCATTCATAGCGGGGTCCTTGCGGTCAGAGTGAGTTCGAGGGGAAGCTGAAGATTGGGAACCAAGTGTAGACTGACGCATATTGCGTTTGTCTGGTCCTGGATTCGTTTCCACTTCTCCACGAATCAATAGCAAATTGCCCCAGAACAAAATTGATAGGAGCAAACCACAGGTAGCACCGTCCTTCCATGTTTTCATTTGTAGGCCCGGCTTCCGTACTTTTGAAGAAGAACGTTTGGACATGAAATGAATAAATATAAACACAAAGCGTCCACATCGTTGTCTGAAGTCCATTTTTTCCGAAGGCATGACGTGTTATGCAACAGACTGCCAAAGATGGACGCACCAAAATCTGTGTTGCACTTGCTACTTTGAAAATTATCGAGAGGACGTTTTACAGGCTGTGCACAGACTGGAGTTCACACCTGTCCCCCAGAGAGAGAGAGAGAGAGAGAGAGAGAGAGAGAGAGAGAGAGAGAGAGAGAGAGAGAGAGAGCGTGTGTGTGTGTGTGTGTGTGTGTGTGTGTGTGTGTGTGTGTGTGTGAACGTGCGTGCGCATGGATACTAGTGTACATGTGTGTGTGCATGAGAGAGAGAGAGAGAGAGAGAGAGAGAGAGAGTGTGTGTGTGTGTGTGTGTGTGTGTGTGTGTGTGCGGGCGTGTGGGAGGGAGGAGAGAGAGAGAGAGAGAGAGAGAGAGAGAGAGAGAGAGAGTGTGTGTGTGTGTGTGTGTCCCATAAGATGATGTAAGACTAAGGTTATGGTTTTATGAAACAAAGTTATGGGGTTTTGTCAGTAATTTTACATCATAAGATTGAGCCGACCTAACGTAAGCGTTGACATCCGTTTTGACGATAAACTTTATTGAGATAAAACTTTGTTTATTGTCAAAATGATGGTTGGACACTAACACCATGACAGTAGAGTGAAGTAGGACTGTCCACTACAGGAAAGAAGAAAGGACAGATGATGGTCCACATTGATTCAGCTGTTTTGTTGTATGTAAAAGTCGTCATGAAACAACCTTTGCTGTTGACGTGCGACTTTTTTGTTGTTGTTCGTTTTATTTTTTGTTGTATAAATGGAAAAGTAGTGTGGTTGATATAGGAGGGGTGTGTGTGTGTGTGTGCGCGCGCGCGCGCGTGTGCGTGTGTGTGTGTGTGTGTGTGTGTGTGTGTGTGTGTGTGTGTGTCCTACAAGAAGACGTGTGATTATGTCTGTTCATGAAATAAGTTTTTTCTTGTTATTTCATATTTAAGGGATTGGATTGACCTGATGTTAGTATCCACTGTCCGTTTTGAAAGTAAAACATTGTTTAATAGAAGGAAAGTTTGTTTACTGTGAGAGTGGATACTGGATACTATCATCATGTCAGGTAAATAGAGTGAATCATGACTGTCCACTGTAGTGAATCATGACTGTCTACTGTAGTGAATCATGACTGTCTACTATAGTGAATCATGACTGTCCACTGTAGTGAATCATGACTGTCTACTGTAGTGAATCATGACTGTCCACTGTAGTGAATCATGACTGTCTACTGTAGTGAATCATGACTGGTCATGACTGTCTACTGTAGTGAATCATGACTGTCTACTGTAGTGAATCATGACTGTCTACTGTAGTGAATCATGACTGTCTACTGTAGTGAATCATAACTGTCTACTGTAGTGAATCATGACTGTCTACTGTAGTGAATCATGACTGGTCATGACTGTCTACTGTAGTGAATCATGACTGTCTACTGTAGTGAATCATGACTGTCTACTGTAGTGAATCATGACTGTCTACTGTAGTGAATCATGACTGTCTACTGTAGTGAATCATTACTGTCTACTGTAGTGAATCATGACTGTCCACTGTAGTGAATCATGACTGTCTACTGTAGTGAATCATGACTGTCTACTGTAGTGAATCATGACTGTCTACTGTAGTGAATCATGACTGTCTACTGTAGTGAATCATGACTGTCTACTGTAGTGAATCATGACTGTCCACTGTAGTGAATCATGACTGTCCACTCTAGTGAATCATGACTGTCTACTGTAGTGAATCATGACTGTCCACTGTAATGATACATGACTGTCCACTGTAGTGATACATGGCTGTCCACTGTAGGGAAGGAAGGAAGAACAGAATTGAACCTATAGATAACCATTACATCACCACTGTCACTTACAGAGGATTAAGATTTCCGCCTTTAATTTTTTTCTCCTTTTTAAAAAAAAAATACAGATCACCATGCGGTCCACCTGTGATTTAGCTCTGTTACACGTACAAAAACCCCTATGTAATAATAACCCTTGCTGTTGACATCGACTGTATGTTTTTTTTATGTTCTTATTGTTTTTTCAGTTGAAAATACTTTTCTTGAATGTGGGGAGAAGAGAGAGAGAGAGAGGTGAGCGTGCACTCCGTATGTATGGTCTGTGGTTTTCGTGCGTGTAAGTTGTGTGTGTGGTGTAAGTGGGGTGTGTGTGTGTGTGTGTGGTGTGGTGTGTGTGTGTGTGGTGTGTTGGTGTGAGTATAAAATGCATAAATTGAATCGTTTTTTTGAAACAAAAGTTGTTTTTTTTGTATATGTTATTTTACAATCATAAGATTGAATTTCCTGATTTACATCAACGTCGTTTTGACAACAAAAAACTTTGTTTATAGATGGAGATCTTTGTTTTTTGCAAAATGGTCGTTGGACACTAATACCATGACAGTAAGTGAAGTAGGACTTCCACTACAGGAAAGAAGAAAGGACAGAGATGGTCCACATTGATTGAACTGTTTTTTTTAGTAAAAGTCGCCATGAAAAACCATTGCGTTGAAGTGCGATGTATGTTTTTTTTTTATGTTCTTTGTTGTTTAATTTAAAA
>JAPXFY010003175.1:2500-5000 GCA_030674185.1 Monoplex corrugatus
CACACACACACACACACACACACGCATGGCTATAAATGGGGAGAAAGAATAAAAGCAATAAAAGCAAGAATAAAAGCAATGGAAAATTATAGAGAGCATAGCATATACAATTATATATTATAACCATGTGATTCCCTCCGAGCGGAGACAGGCTGCAGAGGGGGGGGGGGGGGGGTTGAGTGAGGTTAGGATTTTATGCGGAGGAGAAAAGGTGAGTTTTGAGAGCGGACTTGAAGGAGACAAAAGTAGGTTGCTGACGGACTGAGAGAGGAAGTTTGTTCCAGGAGAGTGGACCAGAAACAGAGAAGGCTCGTGGACCATAGGTATTGAGCTTAGTGCGTGGAAAGCGAAAAGTCAGAGGATCAGAGGCAGAGCGGAGGGTACGTGAGGGAACATAGATCTCAAGTAGGCTTGACAGGTAATCGGGGGCTGCGTTATTGAGGCTTTTGTAGCACATGGTGTCTAGTTTGTACTGTATGCGCTTTGATACAGGGAGCCAGTGAAGTTGTGCCAGGAGAGGAGATATGTGGTCAGCTTTTTTCTTTTTGAGTACAAGGCGTGCAGCATTGTTTTGAATTCGCTGTAGGATGTGAATGGTGGAGGCAGGAAGACCAGACAGGAGTGAATTGCAATAGTCAATGCGAGACATTATGAAGGAGAGAACGAGTTTTGCAGTTGTTTCGACAGAGAGATACTTCCTGATCAGCCTTATACGATGGAGATGATAGTAGCAGGATCTGGCAGTTTGAGAAACAAAGTTGTTCATGGAGAGGGTAGAGTCAATGCAGACACCAAGGTTTTTAGCTGAATCAGAAATTGGGACTGATGTGTTACATAATGGGAGAGAAAGAGGAGGCAGCTGAGAAAGTTTCTGACGGGTGCCAATGAGGATAGCTTCTGTTTTGTCGTCATTAAGCTGAAGTCTATTGTGTGTCATCCAGTTCTTAATGTCCGAGTAACACTCAGTGGTGCGAGTCAACAGGCGCTGTATATTATCAGGTGAGTCACTGTCTTGAAGTTGGGTGTCATCAGCATAGAAGTGGTGTTTTATAGAATGGGAGTTGATGATGGTGGACAGGGGGGAGGTGTAAAGAGTGAAAAGAACAGGGCCAAGGACAGATCCTTGTGGAACACCACAGGTCAGGTATGCAGGTTGAGAGTAAGTGCCATTGATGAGAACGGTTTGTTTTCTGTTTGATAGGTATGAAGTGAACCAAGACAGAGCAATGTCAGAGATGCCAAAAGTATGATGAAGTCTAGAAAGGAGAATACCATGATCAATGGTATCAAAGGCTGCAGACAGATCAAGGAGTGTGAGGAGAGAGACTTTGCCAGTATCAGTTGCAAGGAGGAGATTGTTGAGAATGTGTAGTAGGGCAGTTTCAGTGCTATGGCACTGGTGGTAGGCTGACTGGAAAGGATTGAGGAGATTGTTGGCAGACAGGTGAGAGTTCAGCTGGTTGAGGACGACTTTTTCAAGGAGTTTTGACAAGAAAGAGAGATTAGAGATAGGCCGGTAATTTTTCAGTTCCTTTGGATCTAAATTGTGTTTCTTGAGGAGAGGGTGAACAATAGCAGACTTGAAAGAATCTGGGACAGTTCCAGTTTGAAGAGAAGTGTTGATGATGTCAGTGATGAATGGGAGGAGAGTAGGGAGACAGTCGGCGTAGAGAGAACCTGGAAGAGGATCCAGTTCGCAGGTTTTGAACGACATGGATCTGATTGTGTTGAGAATTTCTTCTTGTGAGACTGGGGTAAAAGTAGTAAGAGGTGTGCCAGAGAAGGAAGGGTCAGGTGGGCATGGTTGACAGGGTGTCCTGTCAAGCCTGTCACGAAGAGTTTGTATTTTGGTGGTGAAATAGTTGGAGAATACAGATGGGAGTTCTTCATTTGTATGTTTTGTTGGGAGAGGTAAATCTTTTCGTGTGCCAAGGAGATGATTCATGGTTGTAAAGAGTTCTTTTGAAGAAGAGGCATTCAGGATTTTGGTTTGGAAATAGCTTGTTTTTGCTGATGCAATGAGGGTGGATACTTTTGTTTTAGAGGCTTGGAAAAGTTGCCTGTGTACAGTGAGTTTGGATTTGCGCCAGCGGCGCTCTGCTCTGCGGCGGGCACGTTTTGCACAGGCGATCTCATGAGTGAGCCAGGGGGTAGGGGGGCGGTCAGGTAAAAGACGGGTTGTGGCTGGAGCATGAGTGTCCAGAAGATGGTGGAGAGTAGTATAGAATTCATCGGCAAGGTTATGTGACTTTTCAGAAAGGAGACGGGAGGCATCAGATGAAAATGTGGAGAGGTCGATAGATTTGAGATTGCGTCGAGTCACTGTGCGCATGGTACGGGAAGGAGGAGAAATGTCGAGAGAACAGAGAATTGCAGAGTGGTCAGATGGAAGGGCTGAAGTTAGACGGGTAGAAAGAACTAAGCAGTTGTCAGTAGCGGAATTGTGGTGATCACGAGAAATGATCCAGTCAAGAATGTGACCTTTTTGATGGGTTGGTTC
>JAPXFY010003175.1:17500-20000 GCA_030674185.1 Monoplex corrugatus
GACAGAGAGAAAAACAGACAGACAGACAGAGACACATAGAAGAGAGAGACAGAGACAGACAGACAGAGACATAGAGAGGAAGGAGGTAGGGGAGAGAGGAGATACAGAAAGAGAGAACGAGAGAGAAAGAGAGAGAAGGAGACAGGCAGACAGACAGACAGAGAGGGGGAGAGAGAGAAGGGAGAGAGGAGAGCGAGAGAGAGAGAGAGAGAGAGAGGGGAGAGAGAGAGGAGAGAGGGAGAGAGAGAAGGAGAAGAGAGGAGAGGGGGAGAGAAGAGAGAGAGAACGCAGAAACGAATAATGTAGATCTATTCCTACGTATCTGCTCTATGCATGGTTAGTTAACATATATTGTTTTCATCGTCGTCATCATCATCATCATCATCATCATCATCATCATCATCATCATCTTCTTCTTCTTCTTCTTCTTTTTCTTCTTCTTCTTGTTCTTCTTCTTCTTGTTCTTCTTCTTCTTCTTCTTCTTCTTCTTCTTCTTCTTCTTCTCTTCTTCTTCTTCTTCTTCTTCTTCTTCTTCTTCTTCTTCTTCTTCTTCTTCTTCTTCTTCTTCTCTCTTCTCTCTTCTTTCTTCTTCTTCTTCTTCTTCTTCTTCTTCTTCTTCTTCTTCTTCTTCTTCTTCTTCTTCTCTTCTTCCTCTTCTCCTTCTACCTCTCCTCCTCTTTTTTTTTGTTTTTTCGTTTTCTCTGCTTTCACAATACACTGCAACTTAAACCAGTGACAGCACTGACATCTGATAAATACCAACCGACCTCAGGAAATGTACGAAAGACTCTTCTGTCCTAATGTGATGGATGTCTTGATGAAAGAAATGTGCAAGTGTATTCAGTGATCTTCAACTTGTACACATGCACAGCTAGCTGGACCGCTTTGGCTTTGACCTTGAGAGACCGGACATGCACGGATTTTCGTCTTTGTGGTGGATGAAATATGTGACCTGTCATACTTATCTAAGGATGGTACTCTGGCTGTTTGTGGTGCCATTATGTCCTGGTGTCTGTATGTTTGTCTGTCTGGCAATGTGTGTCTGTCCTCTGTCAGTCTGACTCTCTCTCTCTTTCTTTCTTTCTTTCTTTATCTCTCTCTCTCTCTTCTCTCTGTCTGTCTTTCTTTGTCTGTCTGTCTGTCTGTCTCTCTTTCTCTGTCTTTCTCTATCTCCGTGTCTCTGTCTGTCTGTCTGTCTGTCTCTCTTTCTGTCCTCTCTCTCTCTCTCTCTTTCTGTCTGTCTGTCTGTCTGTATCTTTCTCCCCCTCCTCTCTCTCTTTCTGTCTGTCTATGTCTGTCTGTATCTCTCTCTCTCTCTCTCTCTCTCTCTCTCTCTCTCTCCTCTCCTCTCTCTCTCTCTCTCTCTCTCTCTCTCTCTCTCTCTCTTCTTGCACAATTTAGCTCTTAAAAACGAAGGAAAGAAACACTTTTGACAACCTCATTAACACAAAAAAAACACGTTTATACTTACAAGACTAAACGCTGATGTCTGGCCTTGTACGGTTTCACCATGGTTTGACCACAGAAGTTACCAACACTCATATAGCACGCTTCTTGGCCTTTATTGTGCAACCCATTTGTCTGCTCAGTGAATGCCTACAGCTCTGGGGGTATTATTGTCTGATTTGTTGCTGCGGTACCACATAATCTCCTGTTACAAGACACTTCTTCCCTCTTTAACAAAAATAAACACACACACACATACACACACGCACACATAGACACAGAGACACACAGACACACAGACACACACACACAGACACAGACAGACACACACACACACACACACACACATAGATACACACACACACACACACACACACACACACACACACACACACACACACACACACACACACACACACACACACACACAGCCGGAATGACAGGGTCTCATGAATATGTCTGCCCAAAACAGAGGATTATATAAGGATCTGCTGTGTATAAATAGCAGGAAAATGTAGCGTTTGCTCTATATCAGTCTGAAGACTAAAGTTTTTGTTCTTATATGAAAGAAAAAAAGAAGGAAAGAAAACAGAAAGAAAGAAAGAAAGAAAGAAGGAAAGACAGAAAGAAAGACAGACAGACAGACAGACAGACAGAAAGGTACAAAAAAGGAAAGAAAGAAAGATAGAAAGAAAGAAAAGAACAAGAGAAAGAGACAGCTGTACAGACAGACGGACAGAGAGACAAACCGAGACAGAGACAGCAAGACAGCAAATTCAAATAAATGCTATTTCTGTTGTAAATTGTCTCATCACATGCATCATAGTTTGGATCGGAATATCATAATGCCATTCCTCAGTAATATACTACATAAGGTTGTTGGGGAATCAAGCACCTAACTTTATACATTTTTCAATCGATTACTGTAGGCCTATTAAACATCGTATTAATTACAAAGTTTTTTTCTCGGTCGTTATTTTGTAATGGGTGCATCAGTGTTTTGCACGCGGTAAGTGTGATTTATTTATCTATTTATTTATTTATTTATTTATTT
>JAPXFY010003176.1:0-15000 GCA_030674185.1 Monoplex corrugatus
AAACTCAATAAATGAAGCTTGTGAAGAAATCCCTAGAGTAGATAGAAAAGCAAAAAAGAACAGAGGATTCTAGGCTTGATGGAAGAATGGAGGAAGGCAAAGGGAAAGGAGGAAAGATACAAGAAGATAAACAAAGAAATCAGGAATAAGTGCAATGAAGCTAAGGAAGCTTGGCTGAAAACAAGTGCAAAGAAATAGAAGACCGACACAAAACAGATCCTCAGGATATGTACTGAAGATTTGAAGAAATTGTCCACAGGAAACATACATGCACATCAACTGGTTGCTTAACACTTCCTGTCCGATGAGGCGCAATGAGCGATTTGGCTGACTTTCAAAATGGCCGGCGAGCCGCTCACTGCGGCTCGGCATGGTTCGTCACTTTGTACTTGCGTTTCTTCCCAATTTAACGACATACAACTGTATGACGGCAGATAACGACAGTCGGATACTTCCTTTTCCTTTTCAGCCATTTTGCTTTGTCATTCCATGTGTTTTCTTTGTGTGTGCGCCTCGTTTGTTGATATGTTTTCACTTTCGTAAGTGGAGTTGCCATGGCGTCAGGCAGTCGGCGTCCTCACTGCTGCTCAGGCTGTCTCACTTTTTCAGAAATTGTTGACAAAAGTGATGTTGAAATAGCTGCCAGTGACAGTGATGATAGCTTTGTTGAAAGTGCATCAAGTGTCGAGTCAGAAGAAGCGAGTGTTGACGATCGTGAAGGGCCTTCTTGTTCTGCAAAGAGACCACGTCTCTCCCGTTCTGTTTCTTTTACATCATTTACAGACACATTGGGGCAGGAACAAGGCAGATTGGTTGATTCTCCTGGTGACAGTGGTGATGTGGGTTGTAGAGGGGAGAGTGACAAGAATAGAGGCAGGCCTGCTCAAAGTAGGCCTAACACCAGTGCATGCCCAGGATGGACAGTGGTGTAATAATAGTAGTTTTGTGTTATTTTAGGCGCGTGACCTGACAATGATCAGTGTTATGTAACTTCATATTATATGAAAAAATGAACTTTTTTTAGGTGCTGTGTTCATTTAATGGATGTTGAGGAATATTTTTTCTTCTTTGACTTTGGAGCTATATGGATTACCTGGTCGCCTGGAGCTTAGTTAGTACTAACTGTATGCATGAAAAATTATTTGCATCAAATAGTATGCATGCAAAACTCACAGGTCAAGTTTTATATAATGAACAGTATCATAATTTTATTACCTGTATGTTGTTTAGAATTCAATTTTGCACAACCCAATAACAACCTTCTATGTTAAGTAGAAACATATCTACAAGTGTTTTACTGACCTTGCCCCCTGTTCCAAAATAGATCGCAGATGAATCCTGCGTCCAGTCTGAAAACCCTTAACGTACAGGAAGAGTTAAAACCGAAATATGGTACACTTATCATGGAAAAACAATATATTAGATAGATGGGGAGAGTACATTAAAGACCTTTTGAAGATGACAGTAATGAAGAACACATTATAAGAAATAGCTTTGAAGGACCACCCATAATGAAAGATGAAGTTAGAGCAGCACTGAAAAAGATGAAACCAGAAAAAGCCCCAGGACCAGATAATATTACTACAGAGATGAGTGAATCCCTGGAGGAATACGTATTGAAAAAATAACAGTCGTCCTAAATGAAATTTCTGACACCGGAAAAATCCCCAACGATATGTCAAAATCAGTTTTCATCGCTGTTCCAAAGAAAACAGGGACTATAGAATTGCGAACTCCATCGTACAATCAGGTTGATGAGTCATGTAACAAAAATACTATTAAAAATAATCATGATGAGGACATTAAAATAGAATCAAAAGAGAAATAGCAAAGAACAGTGTGGATTTGTTGAAGGGAAAGGAGCTATTAAAACCATATACATCCCAAAAACTATCATAGAGAGGTCAGTTGAGATGAATAAGGATTTATATTTATGCTTTGCTGATCATACTAAGGCCTTCGATCAGGTAAGACATGAAGAATTGATCAACCAGCTAGAGAGACTCAGCATTGATGGGAAAGATCTAAGAATAATCAGAAATATGTATAGGGAACAAACAGCTGCAATGAAAATAGAAAACGATACAAGCTCTTTCCAAAATACCAAAAGCGGAGTCAGGCAAGGTTGTTTTTTGTCACCAGATCTGTTTTCATTTTACAGCGACACCATCACGAGAAACCTTGAAGAATAGCCCGGATTAAAGGTTGGAGGGAAAATAATAAACAACACTCGATACGCAGATGACACCGTGCTGATTGCAGAAAATGAAAGGGACCTACAAAGCCTTGTGAATATAATAGAAATATAAATAGAAAGCAATATCAAAGGTTGGAGCTAAATAGCTAGAAGACTGAAGTCATGGTTCTCAGTAAAAACATGAATTCCCCTCATGCAAAATAGCAACAAACGGCACAACCTTGAGACAGGTTGATACGTTTTAATATATGGGAACGATCATCTCACCAGACGGCAGATGCACATCAGAAATAGCCAGCAGAATCGGCCAAGCCAAAACAGCTTCCAAGAAGATGACAAGCATTCTAAACAACAAATGTCTATCAATTAACATCAGGAAGAGAGTTCTTAAATGTTAAAAAGAACCGATAATGTTATACGGTTGTGAGGCATGGACGGTCAACACGCAGAGCCAGAACAAGATTGAGGCAGCTGAGATGTGGTTTCTAAGAAGAATGTTGAGAGTTCCATGTATAGCAAAGAAAACAAACAAGACGATCTTGATGTAGGCAGACACAAGAAGGTCATTAATAAGGAAGATTAGGAAAAGACAGGCAACATTTAGAGCCCATTATATAGGAAAGCTGGGGAGAAAGAGTACCAGGTAGACCAGGGAAAAAGTTTCGGATGGACTTGCAGAGTCGCTGAGGACAGAGAGGGTGGAAGATGTGCATGTGGCAAAAAGGGATAGATACATATGGAGGGCCATGATCGCCAAAGCCATGTGGCAGGGTACTTGATGATGATGATGATGAATGTTCACCTGTCGGCCCTGTGGGCAACAACACAATCCACCGTCTACGTAAATGGTTAGACGCACATTTGATTTACAAAACAATATGAATAAATCTTGAATGGCTTCCTAATCATACAAATAATCAGTTAGATAATTTGATCAAGCAGCCTATCAAGAATACATTCATTCCTGTTTTGTGTGATTTCAGAACAGCACTCCTTTGTTACGTCTTGTTAAAAATAACTAATACAAAGAACACAAAACTTGCCTTCGTACTGATCAAGGTGCAGGATCCTAACGTGTCAATGGGCAGATCCTAACGTGACATGGGCAGATCCTAACGTGTCAGTGGGCAGATCCTAACGTGTCAGTGGGCAGATCCTAACGTGTCAATGGGCAGATCCTAACGTGTCAGTGGCAGATCCTAACGTGTCATGGGCAGATCTAACGTGTCAGTGGCAGATCCTAACGTGTCAATGGGCAGATCCTAACGTGTCATTGGGCATATCCTAACGTGTCAATGGGCAGATCCTAACATGACAATGGGCAGATCTAACGTGTCAATGGGCAGATCCTTACGTGTCAGTGGGCAGATCCTAACGTGTCAGTGGGCAGATCCTAACGTGTCAGTGGGCAGATCCTAAGTATCAGTGGGCAGATCCTAACGTGTCAGTGGGCAGATCCTAACGTGACATTGGGCAGATCCTAAAGTATCAGTGGGCAGATCCTAAAGTATCAGTGGGCAGATCCCAACGTGTCAGTGGGCAGATCCTAACGTGACATTGGGCAGATCCTAAAGTATCAGTGGGCAGATCCTAACGTATCAGTGGGCAGATCCCAACGTGTCAGTGGGCAGATCCTAACGTGTCATTTGGCAGATCATAACGTGTCAATGGGCAGATCCTAACGTGTCAATGGGCAGATCCTAACGTATCAAGGGCAGATCCTAACGTGTCATTTGGCAGATCATAACGTGTCAATGGGCAGATCCTAACGTGTCAATGGGCAGATCCTAACGTGTCAGTGGGCAGATCCTAACGTGTCATTTGGCAGATCATAACGTGTCAATGGGCAGATCCTAACGTGTCAATGGGCAGATCCTAACGTGTCAGTGGGCAGATCCTAACATGTCAGTGGGCAGATCATAACGTGTCGATGCACATTGCTGAGGCACTGTTTATGTTTCAAGATATGTTGATGCCCTTATATGACTGATGTAGCTGCTGTTCTGTTGTTAAGTACATATGACTGTTTTAAGTGTTTCAAGTTATGTTGATGCTTTTATGTGACTTATTTTGCTGATGTTTTGTTGTTTAATACACTTGTGCTTCAGTTCCTCGTATCATCATGTTCTCTTGGTTTGAATGGGAACTAAAGGCATAGAGACCTATAACAAACTCAGTCAGCAAGTTTCTGCTCTTTCCATACAATGAGCAGAAGACTTGTGACAATTGTTTTAATCTCCGTTGGAAAAAAAGCTCAAACTCTGATGTCCATTTTCACGTTTGCACCGATTTATGTTAGTTACGCGATTCGGATGATTTTCTGACTGAAAGACTGTGATAATTTCAAATTTGATCTTGAATACTTAATAGAAGTAAACAAAATATTTCCATGGCAATGCTGATATATAAAACACATAGGATTTGTTGTAACTGACTTGAATGTTGTATCAAATACGTTAAACGATGGAGACGTGAGTGAGTAAGAAGTTCTGTTGCTTGTGATGGTTTAAAGTTAGAGCTGGGATGATCGATATTTCACGCCTTAGCATTGTTCTGGCGCAAACGTGCAGAGCTACTGTGTGTCTGCTCAAATCGTGCAAAGGCGCAGTCTGCAGTAAGTTCAAAGTCCGTCGCCTTCCAGTCTGCAAAAATCACAGTTCTAACACAACACCAACTTCTATTTCAAAGACAACTGTAAGATCATCCTTGAGGGATTCAGAGAGCTTTCTGGTGCATAGTGAAGTGATAATTTTCATGATTGCCATCTTAATCAGATTTGTTTTCTTTTAAGTGTTTGGAAGAACTTACATTTTCTGATCTTATTGTCTGCCCCAGTGCTATTTCTGTTTGTCATTTTCAACTACAACAAAGATCAAAGTGGAAGACACCCCACACTTTCCTGATGATTTATGACTTTCCTACAGACTCTCATTGTTTCTGTGACAGCAGAGATGTAAACAGTTTACCGGAAATTTATTGCCTTTGCTTTCTGCAGAGATTTATTATCTTCACAACTTTAACAAAACAAAATAAATCAATATGAACAGATGTAAAGCAGCTCCACCAGCTCTCCACCACCACTACCGCCACCAACACTAAAACACTCTCCACCATCATCTAAACCACAACTTTCACCACCACCACCACCACCATCACCACTATTTCAATAATTATTCGTTAACTCCACAGAGGTGATCTCCAAATCTGTCATTCTTTAAATGCTACTTCTGGAACGTGAAACTAACAAACTAGTTTTACTTTGAATTAAAACATATTGTCAAACACTGTAATCTTCCATCTTCTTCTTCTTTTACTCCGTGAGCATCCACTGGGGCACTGCCCTAGAGTTGTTCACCAGATTCTTCCTGCTCTGTCGTTTGTATGACATAGCCTGGGTCTTTTGCAAATGTTTTCTTTGTCCATCCTGCAGTGTTGTCAGTCCATCGTATTTTCTGTCTTCTCTTACGAGCTGTCTCCCTCCCTAAACCGATTCCTTGGAGGAGTGATTTAGCAAGGTCATTGGATCTTGTCAGTTGGCCATATCAATGCAGTTTTCTTTCCTGAACTGAAGTCAGCACATCATCATATGATCCAAACTGCTGTGTGATGGTTTGGTGCAGGTGTCATTGGTGATATGATCAGTGTATCTGATGGTTTGTGCAGGTGTCATTGGTGATATGATCAGTGTATCTGATGGTTTGGTACAGGTGTCATTGGTGATATGATCAGTGTATCTGATGGTTTGGTGCAGGTGTCATTGGTGATATGATCAGTGTATCTGATGGTTTGGTCAGGTGTCATTGGTGATATGATCAGTGTATCTGATGGTTTGGTGCAGGTGTCATTGGTGATATGATCAGTGTATCTGATGGTTTGGTGCAGGTGTCATTGGTGATATGATCAGTGTATCTGATGTTTGTTCAGTTGCATCATGTGATATTGATCATGTATCTGCATGGTTTGGTGCAGTGGGTCATTGGTGATATGATCAGCTGTATTGATGGAATTTGGTGCAGGCGTAACTGGTGATATGTTCATGATGATCTGATGTTTGGTACAGGTGTCCTGGTGGATATGTCTGTGTTCTGGATGGTTTGTGCAGGTGTCACTGTGATATAACAGTGTAACTGATATTTAGTAACTTGCAATATCACATTTCCCTGCAATGCATTCATCTTCTACATCTGCTGTGAGGTCCATGTTGGCTGGCATGCAGAATGATGGAATTTCCATGCACGTAGAGCTGATCGTGTATTTCATAAGATTCTTGTCTTCATACAGTTCTGTGTGGACAGTGCTGGTGTTGCTTAGATTTTGTAGAATTCCACATTATAACAATGATCCAGATAATGAAACTTGACAGTTTTAGCTCAGTATGGACAGTTATATCATAATGAGTGACGTGACTGGCCATCAACTGGTCTTCTCGCATGATTCATACGATCTGTCGTTTTTATCTACTTTTATAAATATTGTCACTGCCCCGACATCAGCATCTGCAAAACAAAGTTTTATGATAGTTATCTCTCCAGTGCTGTGTTGACGTGATCCTCAAGTGCGGCAGTTCTAATGACGTTCCAGGAATATGTTGAAGAATGTTGCAGACAGACGACAGCCTTGACGAATTCCAATCAAAATATGGAACCACTCTCCAATGACGCCTTGTATAAATACGCCGCCAGTTGTTTTGGAGTATAATTGCTGTATGGTGTTGATTAGTTTTTGTTTTGATGTTAAATGTCTTCGTTATGGCTTACATTACTACTGTTGGATTTTGTTCAACCCTTTCTTTGATGTCTCATCATCATCATCAGGTGCCCTGGTGCTTGGCGTTGGCGATCATGGACTTCCATCTGTCTCTATCTCTCGTTGCCCCTAGCATCTCTCCCAACCCCCTTGATCCCCAGCCACTCTGCAAGTCCGTCCAGCATTTTCTCCCTGGGTCTACCCGGTGCTCTCTTTCCCTCTAGCTTTCCCGTTGTGACCAAGTGCTCCAAATCCCCTCCCCCTTTTTCCTTCCCATGGAACTCTCCCTCAGACCCATTCTTTGCTTATGGGAACAACACCAAACCACTTCGGCTGCCTCAATCTTGTTCTGGCTCTGCTTGTTGACTGTCCACGCCTCGCATCCGTACAACAGTATTGGTTCTATATAACATTCAAGAACTCTCTTCCTGATGTTAATTGATAGGCATATGTTGTAAGAATGCTTGTCATCTTCTTGAATGCTGTTTTGGATTGGCCGATTCTGCCGGCTATTTCTGATGTGCATCTGCCGTCTGATGAAATTATTGTTCCCAGATATTTGAATTTATCAACCTGGAAGTGAGATATGCGGAAGCAATTTTAGGTCATTTAGGCCGTTTTTATATATATGTTTTAGTATCCATAGCTATGTTTAAATTTGTATTGTTTTTTTTTTTTAATCCACTGTGTGATAAATTGAATGGAGCGGTCACCGCCGGGGGCGGGGAAGGGGGGGGGGTTGCATCTCCTTAGATTATGTGCGCGAATGCTTTAATATGTGTGCTTAATTTTGTTTTCCTGTTGAAGTATTGTGTATGGTTTGAAACGCTTATAGCTGTGATATGGCTCTAAGCAGTCGGTTAGGCTTTAACCCTCCCCCCTTCCCCCTGAAAAAAGAAACATGTAATAAAATAAAGCAGAAGCAATTTTAGTTCATTATCTTGTATTTCATTTAGACGATTCTTTATATTCTATGTATGTGGGTATTTACTATAATTGTGTTCAGGTTTGCTTTTCACTCCCTGATCATAAATTGGACAGAATGATCAACACAGTGCCATATATATGAAGTCATGATGATCAGTAAAAAAAACAGAAATACCCTCATGCAGAGTGGCAGCAGATGGCACAACCTTGACACAGGGTTAATAAGTGCAAATACCTGGGCACGGTCTTTTCATCAGACGGCAGATGCACGTTGGAGATAGCTGGCAGAATCGGCCAAGCCAAAACAGCATTCAAGAAGATGACAAGCACTCTTACCAACAAATGCTTATCAATTAACATCAGAAAGAGCGTCCTTGACTGTTATATAGAACCAATACTGTTGTACGGATGCGAGGCGTGGACAGTCAGCAAGCAAAGCCAGAGCAAGATGAGGCAGCCGAGATGTGGTTACTAAGAAGAATGTTGAGAGTTCCATGGTCAGCAAAGAAAACAAACGAGACAGTCTTGATGGAGGCAGACACAAGTAGATCACTCATAAGGAAGATTAGGAAAAGACAGACAACATTTATAGGCCATTTCATGAGGAAGGGGGATTTGGAGCACCTGGTCACAACGGGAAAGCTGGAAGGAAAGAGAGCACCAGGTAGACCCAGGGAGATAATGCTGGACGGACTTGCAGAGTGGCTGAGGATGAGGAGGGTGTGGGAGATGCTAGGGGCAACGGGAGATAGAGATGGATGGAAGTCCATGGTCGCCAACGCCATGCAGCAGGGCACCTGATGATGATATTGATGAGTACCACATCCTTAGATTATGTGTGCGACTGCTTTGGTAGGTGTACTTCATTTTCTTTTCCACGTTTTTTTTCTTCAGTATTAACGAGGTGTGTGTTTAGAGATGGTTATGGCTTTGATAAAGGCTCTGCACAGTCGGCTGGGCTTTAAATAATAATGATAATAATAATAATGACAATAACAATGATAATCATAATAATGTGATGATAATGATGATAACGATGATGCTTATGACGACGTCGACGACGACGATGATGATGATGATAATGCTGATAATGAGAAACCTTTATTTTAAACATTTTTCCATTGAGCCTCAGTTTCTACCCATCAGGATGTTTTTTTCATCTTTTTTTATTATTCATTTTAACAATGAATAGGCATCAACAAACCATATAGGTAACAAGAAATAATTTCAATTCATACACATAAAAGAAAAGTTTTAGACATCTGACAACATACAACGTACAGAAGACAAAAAAACATATTTCATACATGGGAGATTTCAAAGTGAACATCAAGATTTCAAACATGTCACGAAAATGAATTTGTCTTCTGTTAAGAAAGCAGTGGTTTATACACTACGCACAAAAAGTTAAGGATCACTTGCACAAAATTCATAACTTTCAAAATAAGAAAGCCAATGCGTTGAAATTTGGCAAACATTTAATTCCATGCTTTAGTGATAACGATACACAATTGCCTTCAATTTCGAGCAATCGTTTGGTGTGTACATTTGATCAATGTGGGTACGTATCGAAATTTGATTTCCCAAAGTCATTGAAATCACAAGACAGGGCATTCTGATGCTCTCAAAAGTTCAGTAATGCGTGTAACCGCCATGGCTGTTCTGGCACTCGACGCAGCGAGTCCTCATCGAGTTGACCAGGTTGGTGAAGATCTTCTGTGGAAGCGCCTGCCACTCAGCCTGCAGCATCTGGTAGAGGTGTTGGGCATCCCTGGGAGGGGGGTGGTTGCTCCTCACTTTGCGATCCAGCTCATCCCAGAGGTTCTCAATCGGGTTGAGATCGGGACTGCATGCTGGCCACTCCATTCTGTTGACTCCAGACTGCTGCAGGAAGTCGTTGACCACCCTTGCCCTGTGGGGGCGAGCGTTGTCATCCTGGTAGACAGCCGTCGGTCCCATCTGCTGTAGTGTAGGCACAGCCAGCGGTCGAAGGATCTCATCCCGGTATCGGAGGCCAGTCAGGTTACCCTGTACATGATACAAGGGTGTTCTGTGGTGAAGGCTGAAGGCCCCCAGACCATTACAGAACCTCCACCAAAGGCCACCTTTTCTTGGACAGTGGTGTCAATAAAGCGTTGCCCTGGGCGCCTCCAGACCCTCAGTCGGCCGTCGTTTTGGTTCATGGTGAAGCGTGATTCATCACTGAACAGGACCTGGGACCATTGCTGACATGTCCACCTCACGTGACGTCTGCAGAAGGCGCGGCGTGCTGCCCTATGGGCTGGAGTTAAGCGTGGCCGTACAGCTGGCGACGAGAACGGAAGTTAAACCCATGAAGGCGGTTCCGTATGGTCTGCTGGCTGATGTTGATGTTAGTAGCCACCCTCAGCTGCCTTTGAATGATGCTGAAAGAGGCTGTTCTTGTCTGCAGGGCTTGTCATTCAATGAGACGATCTTCACATGGGTTTGTCTTCTTCGGTCGACCAGATCTGCGTCTTTCATGGACCCTCCCAGTGGCTGTGAAGCGTTGAATCAGTCTGACAATGACCGAGATGGACACCTGAAGTCGCCTGGCCACTTCTCACTTGGGAACACCATCTTGGAACCATGCAACAGCTCGTCCTCTCTCAAACTCGCTCAATTTTCGTTGTGGAGGCATTGTCAGATCAGGCCTACTACTGGTGGAATGTCTTCTTATAAAGCCAAGCAAGAGACAGCATCTCACACATAAACAGCAGTGCTTGCACGTGCATAATGGTTTTTCCATCTGGCTTGTGCAATGTGTTCAGGCAGAACGGTCCAAAACAAGGTCCTTTTTCGCAAGTTTCCGCTTTTCCGTTTGCGGCCAAGCTCAGTAGTAGATAATCCCGTGCAATTTTCGCACTAACACAACATCGCCCACTTACAGCTGAACAAGAATTCATAACAATTTGGCTGGACTGAGAAATAAATAACAGTAGCGAACTGAGTTTATTACGCACCTGTTTTCTCATAGTGATCCTTAACTTTTTGTGCGTAGCTTAGTTATTCCATAGAGCATTAAAAACAATGGACAAATGAAAGTCCACTCTGGCATTACATTGTTCAATTCTGAATCTTATTTATTAGTCTTTGAAAAGTGCGTGTATTCGGAATACATTTGTCAATCTTACCAGTTTTTGTTTTCTGTTTTTTTGTTTTCGTTTTTTCTTTTTTTTCTTTTTTGTTTTGTTTGTTTGTTTGTTTGTTTTTATGTACAGAATGATATTTTTCATATTGGAAGTTCAAAAATGAACACTAAGATCTAATGCATGTCGTCATTTCTCCAATGAATCAATTTCAAAAACTACATTCTTTTGCTTGACGATAATCAATCATCATCGAACAATGTGGCAACATAATTTATTCAATTTATACAATAGGACAATAAATGTTCATATAAAAACAAAATGATAAAAAAACCTATAGATTACAAAACATATAAGACAATATTCTAATCAATGATGGTTTCAATATGTACATCAATATTCAAGAAACATGTCGTGAAGAAAATCGTTTTGTACACAGAGAACATTGGTCTATAGTTGTTCCACTGAGCATTAAAACTGGACAAGTGAAAGTTTATTTTGGCATTATATTGTTCAATCTTGAATCTCTGGTTTAGCAGTCTTTGGAAAGTATGTATATTTGGAACACACTTGTCTTCTTTGCATTTATATATAAATGATTTTGCAAGCATTATCATAAGATCAAATACTCTATCTATTTTTATATTTTGATCAACACCAAACAACATCAGATTTCGTGTGATTTTGATGTTGAAAGTATTTTTGCATTTTGCGTTGATTATTTTTTCTGCTAAATTCCAGAAATTACGGACACAGTAACAGTTCCACAGAAAATGTTCAATAAAGTCTCTTGCATTATTACACCATGTACAATTTGTCGTAGTTGCTATACCCATTGTGTTTAATATTACATTGGTGGCAATAATCCGATGAACTATTTTTATTTGCAATCATTTTAATTTGACATCATTTAATTTATAAATTTTTAGAAATACTTTTTCCCATGAAATGTTAATACTTAGCTTCTCTGACCACCTTGAACAACAATTCGGTTTACTATCATCCAATTAATTTTTTTCATAGTAAAATCTAGCTCCCTTTTGTACACTCATTATTAGCCATATTGCATTTGGAGCATTCAAAATACTATTTGTGTTGTTGTTCATTTGAATTCTGGTTGTTCTTAAATATTGTTTGATTGAAGATATCCATCCATTATAAGTGACATAATTGATACGGCAATCAGCGTTGTTTTCAAATTCTTCATAGGTAAAAAAACAGCCATTTTCTTTTAGAAAATGTTTTTTTGATGCAGTATATTCCTTTCTCTATTAGTTTATTATTCTTGGTTATTTTGATATCCACCTTTATTTTTTCGTTGTAAAAGACAGGTTCAGCTAACAGTTCTCTTGAATTCTTAGGTGTTATATGATTACAAAATGTCATGTAGGCATTAAATGTTTCAGCCCAGAACATGTTATTATTCATGAAATATGAAACAACTGCTGGTCCACAGCCTTCGATCTTGTCAAGGAACGGGTATATTTCAGCTGCTAGACTTTCCATATATGGTTTGAAGTTTTAAATTTTATTACCCATGGAAGTTTGAGAGCATATACGCATGTTCTAAATCCGGTATATTCAGTCCTCCTTGCTTTATATTCTTAGTGGCAGTCTTTCTGCTGAATTTGTCTCGTTTTCCATTTCATACAAACTGAAAACATAACTTGCGTAGTTATTGTATAAAATGATCTGGATGATCAGGCAATAATATCCATAGATGTATAAGTTTAGACAATACATGAGATTTTAGAACTGCGACTTTACCAATCGGGGTAACGGTTCTTTGTGACCAAATTTTCAATAACATTTTCACTTCTGAAAATTTGTCTTTATAAATCATTATTTCGCAGTTTCTTAGATTTGAGTGAACCAAATGCCTAGTATTTTTTATAACTTAGGAGGTTCCATATCATTTTTAAGTGGGAACACTATATTATTTGTGATTTTCTCTCACTACTAAGCCGAATTACTTGCGTTTTTTCGCTATTCATAAACAGATCTGAAACTGCCGTACGTATCAAGTATGCGAATAGATCTTTCAAAAGAGGTTTTATCTCCTACATTTATTAATTGGGTGTCATCAGCAAACTGGGAAATTTTGTGTTCTACATCATTAACATATATTCCTTTTATTGAGTCTTCCTCCCTGATCATTATGGCTAGAATCTCTGCACAAAGAATAAAAAGATAGGGCGAGATTGGATCTCCTTGTCTACATCCTCGTTCTACACTAAACCATTCTGTGGTTTGACCGTTTATAATAGCAGTTGATTTTGTGTTTTTATAGAAAGTTTCAATCCATCGGCAATCGCCACTTCCAAATCCATAGGCTCTCAAAACCTTGTGCATGAAACTCCAATCAAATCAAAAGCTTTTTCGAAATCAATACAAAGTGACAAACCTGACGTTATTTACATTTAAATAATTTATCAAATCACATATTAATGATATATTATCACCTATATATCTGTTTGCCATAAAATCTGTCTGATCTTCATTAATAAGCATTGGTAAAACCTTTTTAATTATGTTCGAGATGCATGCCGAGCCCATTTTATACACAACGTTAAGGAGAGAAATAGGACGCCAATTTTTTTATGAATTCTTTCGGTTTAAGTGATCAATCCTTGTTTCTGCGTTGAGGACAGTTATCCATCTCTGCAGGTCTCATTCAATGATCTCACAACAAACGGTCCGATATTTTTCCAGAAGAATTTGAAAAATTCTGCGCTAAATCCGTCTGTACTTGGCTTTTCCCATTTTTCATGTTTTTAAGTGCTATGCTTGTTTCATTTATAGTTATTTCATCCTCCAACAATCGTTTCTCTTCATTTGATAATGTGGGTATCTTTTAGACAAGGTTTTCTATTTCACAATCTGCATTGAGCCTTTTCTTATATAGATTTTTATAAAAGCATTTAACTTCATGAAGTATGTCTTGTTGGATTTCTAAAATAGCACCATCTTGTCTCACTGATTTTGTCACCTGTTTACTCACATAATTTCTTTTTTCAAGATGGCAAAAATATTTAGAATTGTTTTTCCCCGTGGGCAATTCATCTTGCCTTCGATCTCAGTAATACTCCCTCCATTCTTTTGTCCCGAATCATCTGAAGTTCCTGATTCCTTTCTCGAAATTCTTTTATTTCCTTTTCTGTTTTGTTTTTAACCCTTTCAAAGGCTTCTATATCCTGTACAAGTCTATTTCCCTTCTCTTTCATTTTCTTATTTTTCATTGTGGCGTACGCTATGGTTTTTGACCGTACCTTCATTAATAGAAAATCTAAAAAGAGTTTGTCAGGGATTTTCAGTTTAAATTCGATTTATCATAAAGTTCAGCTGCATACATGTTTATGACATTTGAAATCTGTTCATTTATATCTTTCACATATTGCTCATCCTTTAGAAGAGATGTACAGAATTTCCAAAAACCTCTCGTCTTTTCGGTTTTGTGGAATAGTAAGCGAAGTGTTACCATTGAATGATCTGAACAGTAGCCTGAAAGAATATCCGTACTTTCATAATACCAGTACAGGTTATCAGACATTAGAAAATAGTCGAGTCAGCGTTTTGTTTATGTTGTGTCGGTTTTCTCCACGTATACCACCTACATTCAGGATTGTTCTCTCTCCAGATATCTGTCAGATTAAGTTCTCTTGTCATGTTTTTGAGTGCTTCTTTGGCTTTCGGGTTGTTAACGCGCACATAGTTATAACAGTCCATGTTTGGATACATATCAATGTTCCAGTCACCTACAGCGATGATATTGTTATTTTTGTAACTTTTAATTACATCTTTTAATGTATTATAAAACATCGGGTCGTCTTTATTTGGACCATAAACATTTCACCAAGAGTAAATCCTTTTCCATTGACGAGAATGAAGAATGACATAGTTGCCATTTTGGTCTCGTTTAATGTTTGTTACTTTAAATTCTAAATTGTTTGAAAATAAAACAGCAACTCCTCTAGAATTAGACTGGTATGATGCAAAAGAGCATTTATATCCCCATTCTGAAGT
>JAPXFY010003176.1:20000-22943 GCA_030674185.1 Monoplex corrugatus
CTTGGACCATCAATGAATGAAAGAAGAAGAAGAAGAAAAAAGTACATACATTTGTGGCATTTACTGTGGGAAACGGCATGCTTGATGGTAACATTCATCAGCCTTCATTTGATGAATTCTGTTTATTTGTGATACAAATGGGAACACCAGGTGCTCGGCAGACGAGGGCAACATGAGTACCGTTTGCGGTGATAGAACTTGTGAGTCACTCATCTAAAGCATGGTTGTTCAGACTGACTTTTCCTAATAATTGTGGCGTTTATTAAAGAAGAGCAACAAAAAACAAACAAATGAACAACCAATCAACCAACCAACCAACCAACAAACCAACCAACCAACCAACCAACCAACCAACCAACCAACCAACCAACACAACCAACCAACCAACCAAACCAACCAACCAACCAACCAATCAACCAACCAACCAACCAACCAACCAACCAAACAACCAATCAACCAACCAACCAACCAACCAACCAACCAACCAACCAACCAACCAAACAACCAACCAACCAACCAACCAACCAACCAACCAACCAAACACACAAACAAACAAACAGGCAAAAAAAACCCAACAACCTAAAAACAAACAAACAAAAACAAAGCAAACAAACAAAACAAACAAAAACAAAACAAAACAAGCAACCCCCCCCCCCCCCCACGACATTTTATGGAAGTGTGCTGTATTCTTTATTTGATGTTTTTCTCTATCACGCAATGAAGAACGTGGACTGAGACAGCCACAGGCATTAGTGACATTTACCGTTTGGACCTGTAGTCGTAACAAACCGTTTTGAGCCATCCAACCGATATAGCGTTTCTTTTACCATTTACTTTTTCTTTTTTTTTTCTGCTTTTTTTTAATCATGGCGCCCTTTGACGTTGGTAGCGTTTGCCACAGAAAAGCAGCATGTTTTATGGAAGTGTTCAGTGTTCATGTTTATCTCTCATGCAAAGAAGAACATTGGTTGGGGCAGCTGCTGGCAAAGGTAATAATAATTAATAATTACAATATTTATATAGCGCAAAATCTTGATAAAATCAAATCTAAGCGCTGAAGCAGACACACACGCACGCACGCACGCACGCACGCACACACACGCACGCACGCACACACACACACACACACACCACACACACACACATGCATGGCTATAAATGGGGAGAAAGAATAAAAGCAATAAAAGCAAGAATAAAAGCAATGGAAAATTATAGAGAGCATAGCATATACAATTATATATTATAACCATGTGATTCCCCTCCGAGCGGAGACAGGCTGCAGAGGGGGGGGGGGGGGTGTGAGTGAGGTTAGGATTTTATGCGGAGGAGAAAAGGTGAGTTTTGAGAGCGGACTTGAAGGAGACAAAAGTAGGTTGCTGACGGACTGAGAGAGGAAGTTTGTTCCAGGAGAGTGGACCAGAAACAGAGAAGGCTCGTGGACCATAGGTATTGAGCTTAGTGCGTGGAAAGCGAAAAGTCAGAGGATCGGAGGCAGAGCGGAGGGTATGTGAGGGAAGTAGGCTTGACAGGTAATCGGGGGCTGCGTTATTGAGGCTTTTGTAGCACATGGTGTCTAGTTTGTACTGTATGCGCTTTGATACAGGGAGCCATGTGACTTTACTATTCCCCAACCTTCAGTGAAAAATCTTCTCATTTCCTCCAATTGACAGATTGTTTTTTAAGCATAAGAGGCAGGTACAGGCAAATGTGACATTACTCATATGACTGTTAGTGGAAAAAAACTTTTGAGTCTTCCAAATGACGGAGTTTTTTTAAGTATGAGAGGTAGCTACTGGCAAAGGTGACATTACCCTTATAACCGTTAATGAAGAAACTTTTCAGTCCACCCGGTGACAGAATGTTTTTTTTAAGCATGTTTGTCGATTAACCTTTGTGGCGTTTGCCAGTAGAAAACGACATATTTTATGAGATGGCAGCGCTCTGTATTCTTTATTTGGCGAAATTGTTATCTCTCACGCGAGGAAGAACATTGACTGAGACAGTTATAGAGGCAAGAGTAATATTACCGTCTCGACAACATCAGTGCTACAACGTCTGAGTCATCCAGTTGACTTTCTTTAACCCTTTGACTCCAACACACTATCCACCAACTGCAAAAACTTAACCCTTTGACTCCTGCAGGAAGCTGGTGGATAGGGTGTGGGAGTTAAAGGGTTAAGTTTTTGCTTTGCTAGCATGGTTGACCATGCAGAATGCTGGTGGACAGGGTGGGGGAGTCAAAGGGTTAAGCTCGTATTCTGTGAAGTTTATGTCGTATATCATAGGAAACGGTATGTTTTATGGTAGCGTTCTGCATGCTTTAGTTGATGACTTTTTATTTATCTCTTATGCAAGGAGGAACACAACTTGTTGCAGCTACAAACAATAATTATATCAATGGTTTTGCCTGCAACGCAACAGGGTTTACGGTCAACCGACAGCATATTTATTAAGCCGTTATGGTGATTGATGATATTTGTGGGCATTTGCTGTCGGAAAACGACTTGCTTTATGGCATTGTCGTAAACGTTTCGAAATGGGCTGTAGTGGAGAGCAAGGGTGTGACTCAGTGACTCAGAAGATGATTACTATGACCGTTTTGTTTTATTATTGTTTTTATTGTCAGACACTGATGCTTGCTCTGCTAATCATGAAAGAAAAGCAAACAAACAAACAAAACAAGGAGAGAGAGAGAGACAGAGAGAGGGAGACAGACAGACAGACAGAGAGGGAGAGAGAGAGGAGAGACAGACAGAGATAGAGAGAGAGGGAGGGAAGTGAGGGAAGGAGGGACAGAGGAAGAGAGAAAGAGAGGAGAGAGAAAGAGATAGAGAGAGCAAGAAAGAGATATAGAGAGATAGAGAAGGAGGGCAGACAGTCAGAGAGGGGAGAGACAGAGACAGAGACAGAGACAGATATAGAGAAGAAAGAGAATGAGAGAGA
>JAPXFY010003177.1:7500-10000 GCA_030674185.1 Monoplex corrugatus
ATATCCCAAGAGCTACCCCCACACGGCTACTCATCAAATACAAATAAAACACCAAGTTGACACCTTATATGACAGTTGACAAACAAGACAGTTCATCTTACTTCTTTCTCACTCTATCTATACACACATGCACCAAATAACAGCAGCCGAAATGACGTTGGTTGTAGACACATTCAGCTAAGTATCATTCACAATGCCATAGCCACTAACCCAATATCATAATTTGGGCTCTGTATCCTGGCAGCTAGGTCTGGAATTTACCATTGCAGCAACTGCATTTTGGCAGTGGTTTGCTTTCACCTGGGCAATAAGTCAGGCCATGTTATGAGAAAGGGGGATTTGGAGCACCTGGTCACAACGGGAAAGCTGGAGGGAAAAAGAGCGCCAGGTAGACCCAGGGAGAGAATGCTGGACGGACTTGCAGTGTGGCTGGGGATGAGGAGGTTGGGGGAGATGCTGCGGGCAACGAGAGATAGAGATGGTTGGAAGTCCATGGTCGCCAACGCCATGTGGCAGGGCACCTGATGATGATGATGAATAAGTCACGTGAGCTTATGATGTTGAGTATCACGCGTTTAAGTTTATGTTTATTCAGCTGTTAGTGAATTCTGCCAAACATGATTCATTTCAATATAATGAAAAATATTTTTTTCTCTAAATCAAACGATCTGTTTGTGTGTATGCTTGTGTTTTGTAACATTTTGAGAGATATATGTATATGTTGGTGCAAGATGTATTCTTTCATTCTGATAAGGATAACCAGAGCCGATTTGAACGATGACTTGAATTCGATCAATAATAGTACTATGTAAACTGCGATAAATATGCCAAAGAGACAATATTCAAATTTGATTGATTCGTTTGATGCCTGATATGCTATTATGCTATCTAATATTTGAACATATATACAAAATACATAAAATACATATATATAAGGATAACCAGAATCTTGTGTGTGTTTATATGTAGGTGTGTTTTCTGTATCATAGGCGTGTGCGTGTGCATGTGTGTGTGTGTGTGTGTGTGTGTGTGTGTGTGTGCGTGTGTATGTGTGTGTATGTGTGTGTGTGCGTGCGTGCGTGCGTGTGTGTGTGTGTGTGTGTGGGGTGTGTGTGTGTGTGTGTGTGTGTGTGTGCGCGCGTTTGTGTTTTGCGTGTGTGCATGTGTGTTTTGTGTGTGTGTGTGTGTGTGTGTGTGTGTGTGTGTGTGTGTGTGTGTGTGTGTGCGTTTTTGTTTTGCGTCTGTGCATGTGTGTTTGTGTGTGTGTGTGCACGTGCACGTGCACGCGCGTGTGTGCGTGCATATATTCGCCATCGGGAGGGTGTGGGTGCATGCAAGACAACAGAAACACTCTACATCCATGACAGACCTTTCAGAACAATCCATCACTGCTCATCTGGAGCTCCAAGTGAGAAAGTTTGTCCGAAATAGAAGTTAGGAAATGTCAAACGTTGAAGATCACGATCATCGAAGGAGTCAATTAACAGTGGGTGAATGCACTCAGTTGCACCGTTGACAGCAAAACACTCTGTGTGTGTGTGTGTGTGTGTGTGTGTGTGTGTGTGTGTGTGTGTGTGTGTGTGTGTGTATGTGTGTGTGTGTGTGTATTTATACGTGTGTGTGTGTGTGTGTGTGTGTATTTATACGTGTGTGTGTGTGTGTGTGTTTTATACGTGTGTGTGTGTGTGTGTGTGTGTGTGTTGTGTGTGTGTTTATGTGTGTGTGTTTATGTGTGTGTTTATGTGTGTAAGAGGGAGGGAGAGAGACAGAGAGAAAGAGAGAGAGAGACTGAGAGTGAGAGAGAGTCACAGAGAGACAGACAGACAGAGCGAAACAGCGAGAGAAAGACACACACAGGCTGACAGACAGAGAGACAGAGAGGGAATGAGAAAGAGGGAAGAGATACAGGCAGAATGAGAGAGAGGTAGTGAGAAAGACAGAAGAGAGAGATGGTAGAGAGAGAGAGTGAGAGAGAGAGAGAGAGAGATAGAAAGAGGGAGGGAGAGAGAGAGAAAGACAGAGAGAGAAAAAGACACAGAGAGAGAGACAGAGAGAGAAACTGAAACTGAAACTGAAACTGAAAATGGTTTATTGCCATTGACATTTTTGTCCTTGTGGCAAGGAGCATAAAACAAAGTCATTAAATTTTTCGGTGACTTTGAGAGAGAGAGAGAGAGAGAGATAAAGAGAGAGAGATAAAGAGAGGGAGAGAAAAAAAGAGAAAGAGAGAGAGAAAAAGAGAGGGAGAGAGAGAGAGAGAACAAAGTCATATTTTTGGTAGTAATACCACAACAAAACAGTGCTCTTTTGAAGTCAGCCCTCGCCAGCGGAAGGTGCATATTACACAACGTATAACAGTTGATCTACACTAACACCATTGGCAACAGAAAGGCACATGGTGATGATGATGATAATGATGATGAATGTCAAAAGGAGTTCGTGCTGGGGGTGTATATTCGGCGGTTTTGCACAGATAAGTAGGTGCAATACCATAAATAAA
>JAPXFY010003177.1:12500-15000 GCA_030674185.1 Monoplex corrugatus
ATGATAATAACAATGATGATGATAATAGTAATAATAACCATCATCATCATCATCATAACCATGATAATAATATAATAATAGCAGCACCAACAACAATGATTATCATAATCATCATCACCGTCATCGTCATCGTCATCATCATTATCATCAACATCAACATCAACATCATCGTCATCAAGGTACGTTAAAGATAGGCATAGCCAAGTAAGGGTCGGGCTCTGGCACTAATGCTAGAGAAGTCCAATTCGACCTTTCTGTACCCGTTCCCGTTCTCTGTCGCTCACAACCAGAACCTTTACCAAATCCTCGCAAAACACATCAAAGCACCATCGTTACCACAGCCCTCCGCGTCCCCATAGCTTTTGTGAGCTGTGAAGAAGGTAAACATGAGGGAAACGATTGGGAAGAGCTGTTTTTTGCTGCTGTTCAAACGTTAGATAAAAGCAAATACTCTTGCGACCTCAGCAGTTCAGCAGTTCAGCAAGAAGACAGTGTGGCCTTTTGGTTAAAGCACCTCCTTTGGTCTCTCTCTTCTTATTTGTTTATTTAGTTATCAGTTTTTTTTCCTCGGAGGTGTACGATAGACAGGAAAAGCTACGATACAGGAGACATACTTAAAAACATGTTGATAGGCAGCGGAGGTTGTGTGTTATGTATGTGTTATGTGTTATGTATTGATTATGGAGGGGGGGGGGGGAGGGGGGTTCTTGTGAAGTAAGACAATTTGATATTTAGCTGCTGGTTGTGTCTGTATTCAACCCTCCTTTGTCTTAAAGATGAGATACACAGATACACGTGCTATTACGATGTAGCTAACATTGTTCCAGTGACAAACTGATAAAACTATTAGAATGAGATATAGAACTCATACGTTAGATATTACCCCAGGACCTGGCCAGCTCGTGGGTTTACGTGCAGGCATAAGCTTGTGCCACAGTCATTTTAGATCTCTTCCATCACATGGCACTAGTAACATCGGTGCAGATAAAATTCATTGCGAGCACGGAGACGTCATCTTGAGAAACTGAAACTGAAACTGAAACTGAAACCTACTTAGGACGTTAGAAAAGCATGTTCGAACCATAGATCAGACGGCGAGTTTTTATCCCTTCTATTAGAACTTTAGTGATGATGTAGAGCTAGTCTGTACTTTTAAGTGATAAACCGAGATTATGTGTGCTACACGCGAATGGCACAACCTTGACACAGGTTGATAAGTTCAAATACCTGGGAACGGTCATTTCATCAGACGGCAGATGCACATCGGAAATAGCTGGCAGAATCGGCCAAGCCAAAACAGCATTCAAGAAGATGACAAGCATTCTTACGAACAAATGCCTATCAATTAACATCAGAAAGAAAGTCCTTGACTGTTATATAGAACCAATACTGTTGTACGGATGCAAGGCGTGGACAGTCAGCAAGCAAAGCCGGAGCAAGATTGAGACAGCCGAGATGTGGTTTCTCAGAAGAATGTTGAGAGTTCCATGGACAGCAAAGAAAACAAACGAGGCAGTTTTGATGGAGGCAGACACAAGTAGATCACTCATAAGGAAGATTAGGAAAAGACAGGCAACATTTGTAGGCCATTTTATGAGGAAGGGGGATTTGGAGCACCTGGTCACAACGGGAAAGCTGGAGGGATAGAGAGCGCCAGGTAGACCCAGGGAGAGAATGCTGGACGGACTTGCAGAGTGGCTGGGGATGAGGAGGGTGGGGGAGATGCTAGGAGCAACGAGAGATAGAATTGGTTGGAAATCCATGGTCGCCAACGCCATGCGGCAGGGCACCTGATGATGATGATGACACGCATTTTGCACACGATGAAGATGCCACAGCAACAAAGAATATCTCCCTGCAAATCTGGAAAAGGAATGTTTTGCAGGTAAACAGAAACACATGTTTACGAAGGAAAAAAACAGTGTCGCTGCCATGTGGCGACGCACTACAAAGAGTAGAACAAAGAAGAAGAAAGTAATGGTAATAATTACAACATGCAATCAACCCAACACATTATTTTCTCTTCGCCACATCTTAGGACTTTTCACTTGTTACGCTTTCTCTCTTCACATAGCCGAAGCCAATCCATCTTGCCCTATTGATTTTTACCTTGTCTACTTTGGTGAGCAAACATTATTTCCCATTTAATTTGAATAACTAGAATGCCAAGGGCATTCAAGTAATGTAAAGGATCATCCATTCTTCTTTTCAATACGACTCGACTGGTTTGATACTGACAAAATAAGCCACTGCTTACTACTTCTTCCAGGAAAGACGAGATCAACGGTGTCAATGAGCTGGCTCCTTACCCTGGATCTCTGCAACTTGCCTCTAGATGCACACTGAACTCACCACAAAGGGAGAGAACAATGAATCCATTGGTGCGGAGCTAGTGACGACTGGAAATCCACACCAGAATAGGATTGTAGAAAAAAATATAATTCCTATTGTCAGTGGAAGACAGTTCTCAATCGTCAATCATGTTCGTCATGAAGATTCA
>JAPXFY010003178.1:0-22938 GCA_030674185.1 Monoplex corrugatus
ACAAAGGACCTACAGACACCTGTTATCACACAGAAAACCTGTCATGACAAAGGACCTACAGACACCTGTTATCACACAGAAAACCTGTCATGACAAAGGACCTACAGACACCTGTTATCACACAGAAAACCTGTCATGACAAAGGACCTAGACACCTGTTATCACACAGAAAACCTGTCATGACAAAGGACCTACAGACACCTGTTATCACACAGAAAACCTGTCATGACAAAGGACCTACAGACACCTGTTATCACACAGAAAACCTGTCATGACAAAGGACCTACAGACACCTGTTATCACACAGAAAACCTGTCATGACAAAGGACCTACAGACAACTGTTATCACACAGAAAACCTGTCATGACAAAGGACCTACAGACAAGTGTTATCACACAGAAAACCTGTCATGACAAAGGACCTACAGACACCTGTTATCACACAGAAAACCTGTCATGACAAAGGACCTACAGACAAGTGTTATTACACAGAAAATCTGTCACGGCAAAGGACCTACAAGTAATGGCAAAGGACCTACAGACAAGTGTTATTACACAGAAAATCTGTCACGGCAAAGGACCTACAAGTAATGGCAAAGGACCTACAGACAAGTGTTATTACACAGAAAATCTGTCACGGCAAAGGACCTACAAGTAATGACAAAGGACCTACAGACAAGTGTTATTACACAGAAAATCTGTCATGACAAAGGACCTACAAGTAATGGCAAAGGACCTACAGACAAGTGTTATCACACAGAAAATCTGTCACGGCAAAGGACCTCAGGCAATCCATTCAAGCAACAATGTGTTTCAAGGAAAAAAATGTCGGGGGTCCAGGGGCAGAGTACCTATAAATAAAGACAAATGTGACCCATCAGAAGAGAACCAGACCTAAGTCTCTGGGTCAGAACAGCAATGGAAGCAAAAACAGACAGGGAGGGTCAATCTGGGGACATGTCAGTTTTCAACAGAACTACATTCTTTCCACAGCAAACTTTTGTATAAGTGTACATATTTAACATATAAGTGTACACATTTAACATATAAGTGTACACATTTAACATATAAGTGTACACATTTAACATACAAGTGTACACATTTAACATACAAGTGTACACATTTAACATATAAGTGTCACTAAAATCTTGAAAATCAACTTTTTGTTCCACCTATACAGTCAAACTGTTTTCAATCAGATTGCATACTTTTGACTGAATAAACACAGTGTAACCTTTACAGAGCCCCATAATGTTGCACATCAAGGACAGGTCTTTTTCATGGCTTTCCTTTGTTGTGCGCATCACCAACAAATAGCCTGCGTACTGAATGGTACTGGGCTTGCTACAACATTATGTAACACGCTGTGTGTGAAATCTTTGGAGGCTGTTTTTCAAAACCAAAGTCCTGGGGTGTATCAGGGTCCACACATGCTTACAAATCTAAAATTCCATTACTTTTCCAAGGCATTTCAGAAATTTGCATGATTGTAAATTAAATATTTTCACACACAAAATATATTTCTCCTCTTATCAATATGGCCAAACATATTCCCCCACACTGACAAAAGAAACTGTGTTTTTCGAAGCCATCATTTTTTTTTATATTCATGCCTTTTCCATGCCTTTGACACTAATTCTATGACTTTCCGGTCGCAGAAAATTACATTTGCAAATTACATGACTTTCCATGACCTGTATGGACCCTAGGTATGTTCTTTCAAGTGGCCAAAATGGCCAACATTTTCACCTCACGACAATTATGATAAAAATGATCAGAAAAAATTCCAGATAAAAAAATGCAATTATTTCAATTCACTCCAAACTCTGAATTAGCACTGATTTTGTGCTGATGGATCACAAACACAAATGACACACACTACGTCCTAACTGTGCAGCAGTAATGTGGATGCCTTACTTTCTTCAGGGACATATTTGCCTCTCATGGTGCTGATGGATCACAAACACAAATGACACACACTACATCCTCACTAATCCTAATTGTGCAGCAGTAGCCTGGATGCCTTACTTTCTTCAGGGACGTATTTGCCTCTCATGGTGCTGAGAGAGGGCCAGAAGATGCCCACACACATCTCAAACACCAGGAACCCCGTGAAAATGATCAACTGATTCTGCACACCACACGTCATTCAATCAATGAAGGTATTATACAGTTTTCTGAATCTTTTTCATTACTCTCATTTTTTCTTCTTTGTACCTATCAGAATTATCCAGGCAATCAACTTCATTCTCAATCACACTACAAACTTTATCCAGGCAATCAACTTCATTCTCAATCACACTACAAACTATCTTCTTTGTACCTATCAGAATTATCCAAGCAATCAACTTCATTCTCAATCACACTACAAACTATCTTCTTTGTACCTATCAGAATTATCCAGGCAATCAACTTCATTCTCAATCACACTACAAACTATCTTCTTTGTACCTATCAGAATTATCCAAGCAATCAACTTCATTCTCAATCACACTACAAACTATCTTCTTTGTACCTATCAGAATTATCCAGGCAATCAACTTCATTCTCAATCACACTACAAACTATCTTTTTTGTACCTATCAGAATTATCCAGGCAATCAACTTCATTCTCAATCACACTACAAACTATCTTCTTTGTACCTATCAGAATTATCCAGGCAATCAACTTCATTCTCAATCACACTACAAACTATCTTCTTTGTACCTATCAGAATTATCCAGGCAATCAACTTCATTCTCAATCACACTACAAACTATCTTCTTTGTACCTATCAGAATTATCCAAGCAACCAACTTCATTCTCAATCACACTACAAACTATCTTCTCTTGGAATGTTTGTCTATCTGCCTCTTTCAATTTATAGGTCACATTCACTGACAGCAAGATTTGTGGCTTTTTTTTTTTATCAGCATTTTCAGTGTCTATCACATCTATTACTAAATGGAAGTGGGCTGTATATAATAGTAGTCCTAATGTGTCTGTAATATTTTGTGGATTCCAAGAACATATACGTCTTGTGTTCCAGTTGTTTCATCCATACATATTTCAGTTCCTTTTCATTCAAGGTTGATCATATGTTCTACATACTACTCTGTGTGTGTGTGTGTGTGTGTGTGTGTGTGTGTGTGTGTGTGTGTGTGTGTGTGTGTGTGTGTGTGTGTGTGTGTGTATGTGTGTGTGTGCTCTTGCATCTATGTGTGTGTGTGTGTGTGTGTGTGTGTGTGTGTGTGTGTGTGTGTGTGTGTGTGTGTGTGTGTGTGCTCTTGCATCTATGTGTGTGTGTGTGTGTGTGTGCTCTCTCGAGTCTATATGTGGGTGTGTTTGTGTGTGTGTGTGTGCGTGTGTGTGTGTGTGTGTGTGTGTGTGTGTGTGTGTGTGTGTGTGTGTGTGTGTGTGTGTGTGTGTGTGTGCATATAAGGGAAGAGGAGAGACTGGCATAAAAGAAATGACAGCAAGACAGTAAGAGACAAAGACAGACAGCTTTTTCTTTTATTTGGGGTCTACACAGTCTTGTTCTTGTTGTTTAGTGTCCACAATCAACACGTTGATTATTCTGACACCAAAAAAACAAAAAAAAAAACCCCTACTTCTGTTACTACTGGTGGAGTATGCAAGCTCCCGAAGTGAACACGCCAGGAGACGCGGCTCCATCCACAGCTTCAGTCAAAGATTTGTTCCACTCAGGGATGGTTCGCGGGAGGAACAAATACATTCTGTAATCCCGTGAACACTGAAGTCTAGCAAGCTGCCTTGAGTGTGCTCTTCTGTCCCTCTCCTTTGGTGCTCTCAACTTTGATTCCTGGGATTTGTGTATTTTGCCAAAATCCACTTGGACCATGTTGTTAATAATTTTGTACATCATGGTGAGCCTTGCGATCTTACGTCGGCTTTGTAGAGATATCCATCCGAGGTGGTGTAACATGTTGGTGATGCTAGCGGTTCTTTTATAGCGATTTAAAACAAATGTGCTGATCTTCGTTGCACGGCCTCAATTTTTGTGATCTGTCCTTCTTTGTACGGGTCCCACACAGTACTTGCATATTCGAGAATGGGCCGCACCATAGCCTTATAGGCTGTCTCTTTGAGTCTGATGTTACTGACTCTGAGGTTTCTTCGCAAGAACCCTAACGTTTTGTTGGTTTTGTTCGTGATGTTTTGGACATGGAGATCCCAATCTAGGTCTTGTGTGATCGTGATCCCCAGATACTTCGCCGAGATGACATTGGCGAGAGTCTGGTTGTGCAGCTGGTACGATTGTGTCAGCAGCTTTTTCTTTCTCTTGGGACTGATAACCGGGAGGGTGATGCATTTCCCAGGGTGGAAAGACATGTTCCAACTTTCTTCCCATTTCTCTAGTTGCTGGAGACCTGTTTGTAGTTGTGCCTGGTCATGGCCTGTTGTTATTGATCTGTAGACGGCGGTATCATCTGCAAAAAGTCGCGTGGATGAGAGGACAGTTCCGGGCAAGTCGTTTATGTAGACCAAGAACAAGCTTGGCCCAAGAACGGAGCCCTGGGGTACTCCAGATTTCACAGTGACTGAGTCTGACTTCGCACCGTCAACCACCATAGCCTGCTTCCGCTCTTGTAAAAAAACTCCGATCCATCTGTTAACATGGCCTCAAACTCCATAATGGTGCAGTTTGTGCAGGAGGAGGGAATGATTAACCTTGTCTGGCCACATCTGATGATAAACATGGCCGTTTTTACCACTTCCTGCTGGTTGTCATGGAGCTTGCTGGTCAGAGAAGTTGTAGTCTATATCACGTGTCCCTACACGTCATACACGTGACATTGTTGCTATATGTGTTCAGCTCTTTGCTATTTTGAATGTCAGCTGAAGGTGTCAGTTTGAACTCACAGTTCGTTTGTGCATTGAACAGGATGACACTGGCACAGAAAAACATCACGACCACTTGCTGCTGTTTGGAGATCCAGGTTCAGATGTAGATGATGGTGTAGATATTTATCTTACTGTTGGAGATCCAGGTTCAGATGCAGATGATGGTGTAGATATTTATCTTACTGTTGGAGATGAAGGTTCAGATGTAGATGATGGTGTAGATATTTATGTTACTGTTGGAGATCCAGGTTCAGATGTAGATGATGGTGTAGATATTTATCTTACTGTTGGAGATGAAGGTTCAGATGTAGATGATGGTGTAGATATTTATCTTACTGTTGGAGATCCAGGTTCAGATGTAGATGATGGTGAAGATATTTATCTTACTGTTGGAAATGAAGGTTCAGATGTAGATGATGGTGTAGATATTTATCTTACTGTTGGAGATGAAGGTTCAGATGTAGATGATGGTGTAGATATTTATCTTACTGTTGGAGATGAAGGTTCAGATGTAGATGATGGTGTAGATATTTATGTTACTGTTGGAGATGAAGGTTCAGATGTAGATGATGGTGTAGATATTTATCTTACTGTTGGAGATCCAGGTTCAGATGTAGATGATGGTGTAGATATTTATGTTACTGTTGGAGATGAAGGTTCAGATGTAGATGATGGTGTAGATATTTATGTTACTGTTGGAGATGAAGGTTCAGATGTAGATGATGGTGTAGATATTTATGTTACTGTTGGAGATGAAGGTTCAGATGTAGATGATGGTGTAGATATTTATCTTACTGTTGGAGATGAAGGTTCAGATGTAGATGATGGTGTAGATATTTATCTTACTGTTGGAGATGAAGGTTCAGATGTAGATGATGGTGTAGATATTTATCTTACTGTTGGAGATGAAGGTTCAGATGTAGATGATGGTGTAGATATTTATGTTACTGTTGGAGATGAAGGTTCAGATGTAGATGATGGTGTAGATATTTATCTTACTGTTGGAGATGAAGGTTCAGATGTAGATGATGGTGTAGATATTTATCTTACTGTTGGAGATGAAGGTTCAGATGTAGATGATGGTGTAGATATTTATCTTACTGTTGGAGATCCAGGTTCAGATGTAGATGATGGTGTAGATATTTATCTTACTGTTGGAGATGAAGGTTCAGATGTAGATGATGGTGTAGATATTTATCTTACTGTTGGAGATGAAGGTTCAGATGTAGATGATGGTGTACATATTTATGTTACTGTTGGAGATGAAGGTTCAGATGTAGATGATGGTGTAGATATTTATCTTACTGTTGGAGATCCAGGTTCAGATGTAGATGATGGTGTAGATATTTATCTTACTGTTGGAGATCCAGGTTCTGATGTAGATGATGGTGTAGATATTTATGTTACTGTTGGAGATGAAGGTTCAGATGTAGATGATGGTGAAGATATTTATCTTACTGTTGGAGATCCAGGTTCAGATGTAGATGATGGTGTAGATATTTATCTTACTGTTGGAGATGAAGGTTCAGATGTAGATGATGGTGAAGATATTTATGTTACTGTTGGAGATCCAGGTTCAGATGTAGATGATGGTGTAGATATTTATCTTACTGTTGGAGATGAAGGTTCAGATGTAGATGATGGTGTAGATATTTATGTTACTGTTGGAGATCCAGGTTCTGATGTAGATGATGGTGAAGATATTTATGTTACTGTTGGAGATGAAGGTTCAGATGTAGATGATGGTGTACATATTTTTTTTTTTCTGTACTGTGCAGGCCTGGCACCGCTGACCACTTCTCTGGGTGTTCTGTAGGAGTTACCCCACCCTGAGCCCATGGCAATACATGTATCCTGACAGCAACACAAGTTTACAAGTTATGGCTTTAGCTGCCACCCCCTCCCCCCCACCCCTTGTTAGCCTGATGGCACTGTCACTTGACAAATGGGTTATTTTCTACTGTGACCTTGCCAAGTGCCACCTTGCCCACCCCCCCTGGCAGGAACCATCGCCAGTCAGTCAAGGACTGCTTATATGTCCAGGCAAGACTGGATTATTTTGTGGCTAACCTCTGTATCTCAAAGCCATCCGCTGCTTGCAAGCCAATGGGTTGGGAAGCAGACACAATATGAATGCATGCACACACAAGGAAAAGCAAAAATGATAATTTACACAAGCCTGCAGACATCTGTGTGCAAACTTTTGGACTTGTACTCATGCATGTGTTTACCTGCCAGCAGATCAATTCTTCATGTCGGAATGAATATGCAGGTTTATCAATGCAAACGAGTTTACATGTCGAATGTAATCTTGTTCTTTCCTGCCTGCAATTTATTTTTTCCCTTTTTCAGAACATCCAAATCTTACCCCTGGAAACAATACATGTGTCAACAGGGTCACAGCTGACAAAAACAGCACAAATCTTACCCCTGGGAACAATACAGGTGTCAACAGGGTCACAGCTGACAAAAACAGCACAAATCTTACCCCTGGAAACAATACAGGTGTCAACAGGGTCACAGCTGACAAAAACAGCACAAATCTTACCCCTGGAAACAATACAGGAGTCAACAGGGTCACAGCTGACAAAAACAGCACAAATCTTACCTCTGGAAACAATACAGGTGTCAACAGGGTCACAGCTGACAAAAACAGCACAAATCTTAACCCTGGAAACAATACAGGAGTCAACAGGGTCACAGCTGACAAAAACAGCACAAATCTTACCCCTGGAAACAATACAGGAGTCAACAGGGTCACAGCTGACAAAAACAGCACAAATCTTACCCCTGGAAACAATACAGGAGTCAACAGGGTCACAGCTGACAAAAACAGCACAAATCTTACCCTGGAAACAATACAGGTGTCAACAGGGTCACAGCTGACAAAAACAGCACAAATCTTACCCCTGGAAACAATACAGGAGTCAACAGGGTCACAGCTGACAAAAACAGCACAAATCTTACCCCTGGAAACAATACAGGAGTCAACAGGGTCACAGCTGACAAAAACAGCACAAATCTTACCCCTGGAAACAATACAGGTGTCAACAGGGTCACAGCTGACAAAAACAGCACAAATCTTACCCCTGGAAACAATACAGGAGTCAACAGGGTCACAGCTGACAAAAACAGCACAAATCTTACCCCTGGAAACAATACAGGAGTCAACAGGGTCACAGCTGACAAAAACAGCACAAATCTTACCCCTGGAAACAATACAGGAGTCAACAGGGTCACAGCTGACAAAAACAGCACAAATCTTACCCCTGGAAACAATACAGGTGTCAACAGGGTCACAGCTGACAAAAACAGCACAAATCTTACCCCTGGAAACAATACAGGAGTCAACAGGGTCACAGCTGACAAAAACAGCACAAATCTTACCCCTGGAAACAATACAGGAGTCAACAGGGTCACAGCTGACAAAAACAGCACAAATCTTACCCCTGGAAACAATACAGGAGTCAACAGGGTCACAGCTGACAAAAACAGCACAAATCTTACCCCTGGAAACAATACAGGAGTCAACAGGGTCACAGCTGACAAAAACAGCACAAATCTTACCCCTGGAAACAATACAGGAGTCAACAGGGTCACAGCTGACAAAAACAGCACAAATCTTACCCCTGGAAACAATACAGGTGTCAACAGGGTCACAGCTGACAAAAACAGCACAAATCTTACCCCTGGAAACAATACAGGAGTCAACAGGGTCACAGCTGACAAAAACAGCACAAATCTTACCCCTGGAAACAATACAGGAGTCAACAGGGTCACAGCTGACAAAAACAGCACAAATCTTACCCCTGGAAACAATACAGGTGTCAACAGGGTCACAGCTGACAAAAACAGCACAAATCTTACCCCTGGAAACAATACAGGTGTCAACAGGGTCACAGCTGACAAAAACAGCACAAATCTTACCCCTGGAAACAATACAGGAGTCAACAGGGTCACAGCTGACAAAAACAGCACAAATCTTACCCCTGGAAACAATACAGGTGTCAACAGGGTCACAGCTGACAAAAACAGCACAAATCTTACCCCTGGAAACAATACAGGAGTCAACAGGGTCACAGCTGACAAAAACAGCACAAATCTTACCCCTGGAAACAATACAGGAGTCAACAGGGTCACAGCTGACAAAAACAGCACAAATCTTACCCCTGGAAACAATACAGGTGTCAACAGGGTCACAGGTGACAAAAACAGCACAAATCTTACCCCTGGAAACAATACAGGAGTCAACAGGGTCACAGGTGACAAAAACAGCACAAATCTTACCCCTGGAAACAATACAGGAGTCAACAGGGTCACAGCTGACAAAAACAGCACAAATCTTACCCCTGGAAACAATACAGGTGTCAACAGGGTCACAGCTGACAAAAACAGCACAAATCTGAAAGAAAAAGACAAGACCATGATAAGCAAAATGCACACAAACATAGAAACTTACTCTGTTTACGGTATTAAGACAGCTCTGTAGACACTGTTTACAGTATTAAGACAGCTCTGTAGATACTGTTAACGGTATTAAGACAGCTCTGTCACACTCCTACACTTTTCATCATATATATATAATTATGTAGATACTGTTTACGGTATTAAGACAGCTCTGTCACACTCCTACTCTTTTCATCATATATATATAATTATGTAGATACTGTTTACGGTATTAAGACAGCTCTGTCACACTCCTACTCTTTTCATCATATATATATAATTATGTAGATACTGTTTACGGTATTAAGACAGCTGTGTCACGCTCCTACTCTTTTCATCATATATATATAATTATGTAGATACTGTTTACGGTATTAAGACAGCTGTGTCACACTCCTACTCTTTTCATCATATATATATAATTATGTAGATACTGTTTACGGTATTAAGACAGCTGTGTCACTCTCCTACTCTTTTCATCATATATATATATATAATTATGTAGATACTGTTTACGGTATTAAGACAGCTGTGTCACACTCCTACTCTTTTCATCATATATATATAATTATGTAGATACTGTTTACGGTAGTAAGACAGCTGTGTCACACTCCTACTTTTTTCATCATATATATATAATTATGTAGATACTGTTTACGGTATTAAGACAGCTCTGTCACACTCCTACTTTTTTCATCATACATATATAATTATGTAGATACTGTTTACGGTATTAAGACAGCTGTGTCACACTCCTACTTTTTTCATCATATATATATAATTATGTAGATTATGTAGATTTTTACACTGTTGGGAGACCTTGTTCTTCAAAATTGGTAGCATTATGTCTACCCCCCAACTGTTGAAACTTCCCCTACGTCTCATTCGCGATTACGATCGGACGATCATCACTACCTTTCGTGAATCAGAGAAATTACACCGCTCCCTAGCGAAGTTCAGGAACCATCTACACTTCACACTGCACTGCAAACATCACGGCGTCTTTCCCACCAGCCTAAAAATCAAAACTTCGATGAAAGGAACAGCAGCAAATAATATCATCAATCAGGCACAACGAGCACTCATGAACGAACGCATCAAGCAAATCAACACCCGCATCACTTGTCTGGAAGGGAAAATCCAAGACCTCGAGGAAAGACTGAGCTCTAGCACACTACCAGATGCTATGCTCTCCGAAATCAAAGAGTGGCTAAACAACACACGACGAATAGAATGGGACAAAGTACGCCAACGCCATCGAAAGAAATTCGAACTTCTAGCACCAAAAAACAACAGGAGACAACAGAATGACAAAAGCGAGATTACACCTGTACCGGAAGAAACAAAAAGAAAGACCAAAGAGAGGTGGGTGATCAATCTATCAGATCGCCAACTCACTAAACCAGAACAGGAAGTACTAGAGAAAGGACTAAATTTCGCCGTAGCCCCTAACAAGCTTCCAGTGGTAGACCTCATCACAAGCATTGAAACAGCTTGCAGGTATATTGGCCCTAATTCAGAAGAAGCCACACACTTAAGATCAGACTGTGTCAGAATCATGAAACAGGCCAAACTACCGAAATCCAACTTAACACCGGACCAAAGACGGGCTCTGGCGGATTTAAAGAACGAACACGCCACGATGATCCTACCAGCTGACAAAGGTCGTGCCACAGTCATCATGCCTAGACCCATGTACTATGAGAAGGCAAGCAAACTTCTGGAAGATACTACAACATATGAACGCCTCAAGAAAGATCCTACTTCCAAGTTTTCCAACAAACTGAAAGACACTCTGAAACGCCTGAAAGAGACGGACCGCCTGTCATTAGAACAGTACAGGAAATTATACCCAACTGTGTCCGACGTCCCCAAGTTCTATGGTCTACCCAAAGTCCACAAGAAAGAAGTCCCCCTCCGTCCCATAGTCGCATCCAGAGGTTCCATCATGTATGAGACGGCTAGATTTGTGGCGGACATCCTATCACCTCTCGTAGGACACACAGATCATCACATCCACAACAGTGCTGACCTAGTGGAAAAAACTGAGTAACTACACCCTCGCTCATGATGAACTCCTTGTGTCATATGATGTCTCTGCCCTATTTACCAGCGTACCAGTGAAAGAAAGCATAGAGATCATACGCCGAAGGTTACAAAACGACCAAACCCTCCACCAACGTACATCTCTCACAGTGGACGACGTATGTGAACTCTTGTCCTGCTGCCTCACCACCACCTACTTCACCTTCCAAGGTGAATTCTACCAACAAAAAGAAGGAGCAGCCATGGGCTCCCCAGTAAGCCCAATAGTAGCCAACCTGTTCATGGAGGATTTTGAAGAGAAAGCATTGGCTTCTTTCCACTCCCCACCACGATACTGGGGCGCTACGTAGACGACACCATGACTATCCTCCCCCAGCAACTGGTCGAACAGTTCACAGAACATCTGAACAACCAACACCCAGCCATCAAATTCACGAGGGAAGTGGAACAGAACAACTCCATAGCCATGCTGGACACCCTCATCACCAGAACTGATGGCATTCTATCCTTCTCGGTCTACCGTAAACCAACTCATACGGACCAATATTTACAGTTCGACAGCCACCAGCCCCTTGAACACAAACTGGGAGTGATTCGAACCCTTACCCACAGAGCTAACACCATATGCAGTACCCAAGAGGCAAAAGACAAGGAGACAAACCACCTGAAAAAAGTGCTCACCATCTCGGGCTACAAAAAGTGGGCCTGGAACAGCCCGGGAGGCAGGAAATCCAACACCGCATCCCAACAGCCAGTGAAACAACACCAGCGCAAGGGACACATCACCATCCCATACGTAGGAGGTGTGAGTGACGCTCTGTCCAGAAAGATCAGAAAACTGGGGGTGGCTGTACATTCCAAACCTTCCAACACCATACGCAGCCAGCTGGTCACCCCCAAGGACAAAACCAGCAAACTCGACAAAGCTGGCATTATATACAGAATAGACTGCCAGGACTGTAACCAACATTATGTCGGTGAAACTGAACGCCCCCTTCAGAAGAGACTAACAGAACACAAGAGGGACTCTTCTCCAGTAGGAGCTCACCTACACGCCGAAAAACATCAATTCAGTGCGGACAATGTCAACATCCTGGACAGAGAAAATAAGTGGTTCCAGCGAGGAGTCAAGGAGGCCATCTACATCGCAGCCACCAACCCCCCGCTCAACAGGGACCGGGGCCGTTACACCCTGCCCCCGGTGTACCATTCTCTGATTCGATCTCGTGAACTGGGTTCATCCCATGTTCGCGAGATCTGAGTAGAGATTCACGCAGACAGCATTAGAGCGCTGACGAAGATGGCGAGAACGCCATCGAAAGCTACGGAACTGTGAGTAGCGATTTTTACACTGTTGGGAGACCTTGTTCTTCAAAATTGGTAGCATTATATGTAGATACTGTTTACGGTATTAAGACAGCTGTGTCACACTCCTACTTTTTTCATCATATATATATATAATTATGTAGATACTGTTTACGGTATTAAGACAGCTGTGTCACACTCCTACTTTTTTCATCATATATATATATAATTATGTAGATACTGTTTACGGTATTAAGACAGCTCTGTCACACTCCTACTTTTTTCATCATATATATATAATTATGTAGATACTGTTTACGGTATTAAGACAGCTCTGTCACACTCCTACTCTTTTCATCATATATATATATAATTATGTAGATACTGTTTACGGTATTAAGACAGCTCTGTCACACTCCTACTCTTTTCATCATATATATATATAATTATGTAGATACTGTTTACGGTATTAAGACAGCTGTGTCACACTCCTACTTTTTTCATCATATATATATAATTATGTAGATACTGTTTACGGTATTAATACAGCTGTGTCACGCTCCTACTCTTTTCATCATATATATATAATTATGTAGATACTGTTTACGGTATTAAGACAGCTGTGTCACGCTCCTACTCTTTTCATCATATATATATAATTATGTAGATACTGTTTACGGTATTAAGACAGCTGTGTCACACTCCTACTTTTTTCATCATATATATATAATTATGTAGATACTGTTTACGGTATTAAGACAGCTCTGTAGATACTGTTTACAGTATTAAGACAGCTCTGTAGATACTGTTTACAGTATTAAGACAGCTCTGTAGATACTTTTTACGGTATTAAGACAGCTCTGTCACACTCCTACTCTTTTCATCATACATATCTGTAGACACTGTTTACAGTATTAAGACAGCTCTGTAGATACTGTTTACGGTATTAAGACAGCTCTGTCACACTCCTACTCTTTTCATCATACATATCTGTAGACACTGTTTACAGTATTAAGACAGCTCTGTAGATACTGTTTACGGTATTAAGACAGCTCTGTCACACTCCTACTCTTTTCATCATACATATCTGTAGACACTGTTTACGGTATTAAGACAGCTCTGTAGATACTGTTTACGGTATTAAGACAGCTCTGTCACACTCCTACTCTTTTCATCATACATATCTGTAGACACTGTTTACAGTATTAAGACAGCTCTGTAGATACTGTTTACGGTATTAAGACAGCTCTGTCACACTCCTACTCTTTTCATCATACATATCTGTAGATACTGTTTACGGTATTAAGACAGCTCTGTAGATACTGTTTACAGTATTAAGACAGCTCCGTAGATACTGTTTACAGTATAAAGACAGCTCTGTAGATACTGTTTACAGTATAAAGACATCTCTGTCACACTCCTACTCTTTTCATCATATATATATATAATTATGTAGATACTGTTTACGGTATTAAGACAGCTGTGTCACACTCCTACTTTTTTCATCATATATATATAATTATGTAGATACTGTTTACGGTATTAATACAGCTGTGTCACGCTCCTACTCTTTTCATCATATATATATAATTATGTAGATACTGTTTACGGTATTAAGACAGCTGTGTCACGCTCCTACTCTTTTCATCATATATATATAATTATGTAGATACTGTTTACGGTATTAAGACAGCTGTGTCACACTCCTACTTTTTTCATCATATATATATAATTATGTAGATACTGTTTACGGTATTAAGACAGCTCTGTAGATACTGTTTACAGTATTAAGACAGCTCTGTAGATACTGTTTACAGTATTAAGACAGCTCTGTAGATACTTTTTACGGTATTAAGACAGCTCTGTCACACTCCTACTCTTTTCATCATACATATCTGTAGACACTGTTTACAGTATTAAGACAGCTCTGTAGATACTGTTTACGGTATTAAGACAGCTCTGTCACACTCCTACTCTTTTCATCATACATATCTGTAGACACTGTTTACAGTATTAAGACAGCTCTGTAGATACTGTTTACGGTATTAAGACAGCTCTGTCACACTCCTACTCTTTTCATCATACATATCTGTAGACACTGTTTACAGTATTAAGACAGCTCTGTAGATACTGTTTACGGTATTAAGACAGCTCTGTCACACTCCTACTCTTTTCATCATACATATCTGTAGACACTGTTTACGGTATTAAGACAGCTCTGTAGATACTGTTTACGGTATTAAGACAGCTCTGTCACACTCCTACTCTTTTCATCATACATATCTGTAGACACTGTTTACAGTATTAAGACAGCTCTGTAGATACTGTTTACGGTATTAAGACAGCTCTGTCACACTCCTACTCTTTTCATCATACATATCTGTAGATACTGTTTACGGTATTAAGACAGCTCTGTAGATACTGTTTACAGTATTAAGACAGCTCCGTAGATACTGTTTACAGTATAAAGACAGCTCTGTAGATACTGTTTACAGTATAAAGACATCTCTGTCACACTCCTACTCTTTTCATCATATATATCTGTAGATACTGTTTACGGTATTAAAACAGCTCTGTAGATACTGTTTACGGTATTAAGACAGCTCTGTAGATATTGTTTACAGTATTAAGACAGCTCTGTAGACACTGTTTACGGTATTAAGACAGCTCTGTAGATACTGTTTACGGTATTAAGACAGCTCTGTCACACTCCTACTCTTTTCATCATACATATCTGTAGACACTGTTTACAGTATTAATACAGCTCTGTAGATACTGTTTACGGTATTAAGACAGCTCTGTCACACTCCTACTCTTTTCATCATACATATCTGTAGACACTGTTTACAGTATTAAGACAGCTCTGTAGACACTGTTTACGGTATTAAGACAGCTCTGTCACACTCCTACTCTTTTCATCATACATATCTGTAGACACTGTTTACAGTATTAAGACAGCTCTGTAGACACTGTTTACGGTATTAAGACAGCTCTGTAGATACTGTTTACAGTATTAAGACAGCTCCGTAGATACTGTTTACAGTATAAAGACATCTCTGTCACACTCCTACTCTTTTCATCATATATATCTGCGATAGCAGGTGAGACGTTGGATGACCAAGGCCAGGAATTAAACCATAGTGCCAAGGACATCCACGCTGACGGTTCTGATGCGGATTTTGCACAAGCTCTTAACGCCAAACGTGGAAAACTCAATTTGCCGCCTGCCGGTGCAAAAGAACAATGGGAGAAATTAGATGAGGAACTTGTCCTTAAGCTGAATGCGCTAATAGGGAACAGTACGCTGGAACACAAACTTGACACATACGGAGACATCATATACTCTATCTGCAGGGACACTTATGGAGTGAAGCAGCCAAAGACAAAAACGCCTCCCCAGAAATCCAGAAGACAGCAACAGATGGAGAGCATCCGGAGGGAGAAAAGGAAGCTTAAAAAGCGAATGAAAACTGCCTCAGAATTCGAGAAGCAAGGGCTCCTGGAACTCTGGAGGGAAGAAGAGGACTAGAGCCCTTAAAGCGATGGCAGAGGCAGCAGAAAGGAGCTCAAGCTGGATCTGGGCAAGGAGGAACGAAAAAAGTGAACTTCATAAGGATTAAATTCCCTACAGATGATGTGTGCCCCGTTAGCACATTGGTAAAACCGCGTACCGCAGTTCTGAAGCGCAGAATCGCCCAGGTTCGATCCCCGGCGTGGGAAAATTTTAAAAATAAAAAATAAGACAACAGCAGAAGGGCATCCAGGAGTCATGACCTGGATGTGGCCCGGCCCCCCGAGAGTGTAAGGAATTCAGGGCCGAAACACTTGTCTAAAGGGGGTTACTTCTCTGAAGACCTTCTGTTGTCTAGCTCTCCCCAGAGTTTCTTTCTACCTGCACATGGTCAGTCCATTGACTTCCGGGAATAGTTCGGAGGACATTCGGGAAAGACCGAAGGACACTGGGAAAGACTAGGTCTGCGGGCTTTGTGGGTTGGCTTCCCACCTTGCCTTTGATAACATGCCACGAGTTTTTCAAATGAAAGATGCTCCCAGGATTCACCGAAAGGGGGAGAGAATGATGAATCCATCGGCACTGACTCCATCACGACTGGAAACGCACAACGGACCATGATTAATGACCAGTTGGAATTTCCGTGTGCGTGTGGAAGGAGATTCACCACCAAACGCGGCATGAAGATCCACAGGACAAAAATGGGCTGTTTGAAGACACATACGAACCAGCAGCAGCGCACTGCGATAGCAGGTGAGACGTTGGATGACCAAGGCCAGGAATTAAACCATAGTGCCAAGGACATCCACGCTGACGGTTCTGATGCGGATTTTGCACAAGCTCTTAACGCCAAACGTGGAAAACTCAATTTGCCGCCTGCCGGTGCAAAAGAACAATGGGAGAAATTAGATGAGGAACTTGTCCTTAAGCTGAATGCGCTAATAGGGAACAGTACGCTGGAACACAAACTTGACACATACGGAGACATCATATACTCTATCTGCAGGGACACTTATGGAGTGAAGCAGCCAAAGACAAAAACGCCTCCCCAGAAATCCAGAAGACAGCAACAGATGGAGAGCATCCGGAGGGAGAAAAGGAAGCTTAAAAAGCGAATGAAAACTGCCTCAGAATTCGAGAAGCAAGGGCTCCTGGAACTCTGGAGGGAAGAAGAGGACTAGAGCCCTTAAAGCGATGGCAGAGGCAGCAGAAAGGAGCTCAAGCTGGATCTGGGCAAGGAGGAACGAAAAAAGTGAACTTCATAAGGATTAAATTCCCTACAGATGATGTGTGCCCCGTTAGCACATTGGTAAAACCGCGTACCGCAGTTCTGAAGCGCAGAATCGCCCAGGTTCGATCCCCGGCGTGGGAAAATTTTAAAAATAAAAAATAAGACAACAGCAGAAGGGCATCCAGGAGTCATGACCTGGATGTGGCCCGGCCCCCCGAGAGTGTAAGGAATTCAGGGCCGAAACACTTGTCTAAAGGGGGTTACTTCTCTGAAGACCTTCTGTTGTCTAGCTCTCCCCAGAGTTTCTTTCTACCTGTAGATACTGTTTACGGTATTAAGACAGCTCTGTAGATATTGTTTACAGTATTAAGACAGCACTGTAGATACTGTTTACGGTATTAAGACAGCTCTGTAGATACTGTTTACAGTATTAAGACAGCTCTGTCACACTCCTACTCTTTTCATCACACATATCTGTAGACACTGTTTACGGTATTAGAACAGCTCTGTAGATATTGTTTACAGTATTAAGACAGCTCTGTAGATACTGTTTACAGTATTAAGACAGCTCTGTCACACTCCTACTCTTTTCATCACACATATCTGTAGACACTGTTTACAGTATTAAGACAGCTCTGTAGATACTTTTTACGGTATTAAGACAGCTTTGTAGATACTGTTTACGGTATTAAGACAGCTGTGTCACACTCCTACTCTTTTCATCACACAGCTGTCACACTCCTACTCTTTTCATCACACAGCTGTCACACTCCTACTCTTTTCATCATACAGCTGTCACACTCCTACTCTTTTCATCATACAGCTGTCACACTCCTACTCTTTTCATCACACAGCTCTGTCACATGCCTACTCTTTTCATCACACAGCTCTGTCACACTCCTACTCTTTTCATCACACAGCTGTCACACTCCTACTCTTTTCATCACACAGCTGTGTCACACTCCTACTCTTTTCATCACACAGCTGTCACACTCCTACTCTTTTCATCACACAGCTGTGTCACACTCCTACTCTTTTCATCACACAGCTCTGTCACACTCCTACTCTTTTCATCACACAGCTGTCACACTCCTACTCTTTTCATCACACAGCTGTGTCACACTCCTACTCTTTTCATCACACAGCTGTGTCACACTCCTACTCTTTTCATCACACAGCTGTCACACTCCTACTCTTTTCATCACACAGCTCTGTCACACTCCTACTCTTTTCATCACACAGCTCTGTCACACTCCTACTCTTTTCATCACACAGCTGTCACACTCCTACTCTTTTCATCACACAGCTCTGTCACACTCCTACTCTTTTCATCACACAGCTCTGTCACACTCCTACTCTTTTCATCACACAGCTGTCACACTCCTACTCTTTTCATCACACAGCTCTGTCACACTCCTACTCTTTTCATCACACAGCTCTGTCACACTCCTACTCTTTTCATCACACAGCTCTGTCACACTCCTACTCTTTTCATCACACAGCTCTGTCACACTCCTACTCTTTTCATCACACAGCTGTGTCACACTCTTACTCTTTTCATCACACAGCTGTGTCACACTCCTACTCTTTTCATCACACAGCTGTCACACTCCTACTCTTTTCATCATATATCTGTGGATGTTAATTAACTTCAAACAATATATGACTTATACAACTACAAATACTATGTAACGCACTACACACTGGGAGGTTGTGGGTTTGAACCCCCATCAGTCAAAAAAACCCAACAAAAACCAACAGTTGTATTTTTGTGGCTTTGACAGGTTCCTAACCAGTGTCCTGTGGGCTTTGAGCTCACTGGAAAGACTGGGGCCACACAGCAGGGACCCATCAAGTCAGTGACTGGCTTACGGAAACTTTTTCAAAACATCCAGCATGCATGCCCATGGAAGACAAGAGTATGCAGATTGCGCGGCAACATGTTGCCTACACAGAGCGGGAATAACAATGCACACACATATCCAAGAGAAAAAAAGGACTGACACTTCAAACTACTGAATGACTGTGAAAAACAAGCAATCACACATTCTACACAAATCAACAGACAGGCAATGAAGACAAAAATCTGACATTTCTGCCTAGATGAAAAAAAACAACAACAACCCTCACAGCTGATACTTGTGTACACACACACACACACACACACACACAAACAAACTCACACACTCTCTCTCTCTCACACACATACACACACCCACACACATACATACACAAACACACACACTCTCTTTCTCACTCATTCACACACACACACACACACACACACACACACACACAGACACACACAAACAAACACACACTCTCTCTCTCACACACTGACACACACCCACACACATACATACACAAACACACATTTTGTCCATTTTATCCTACCTGATGAACTTATAGTGTTTACTGATAAACCAAAATCAGCATTTCAACAGGGTGCTGTTCTGTTTCTTCTTCAGATTCTTAAGATTTTATCTGGTATAATGGGTATTAAGGGGCAGCTATCTTTTACATGGTGTACCTGATTGTAAATTCTTTCATCTGTCACTCACTCTACATCTTGCAGTTCGACTGGTATGTGCGTAGTTCTGTTGAAGTTGGTTTGTATTCGTGTCGCTGGAGGGTCGTTTAATTCCATCGAAACCATTGTATTTGTAGTCTGAAAATGTGAAAGGGTGAATTGTGTCTCTGTCTCTCTCTGTCTGTGTATCTATCTGTTTAAGAGTTTGACTGTATGTGTCAGTCAGTTTATTTCTGTCTGTTAGTCTAATTTTCTCTCACATGTTGTGTATCTGTTTTAATTGATCTGGTTTGTCTGTGTTTAAGTCTGATGCACATCAGCATGGATACATATATACAGACCATATGCACTCATTCGTGCGCGCGCGCCACACACACACACACACACACACACACACACACACACCCGTCTAATATCACTTATAGTGAAAAGACGTTAAATTAAAGAACGAACGAACGAACAAACACACACACTCTCTTTCTCACTCACTCACACACACACACACACACACACACAGACACACACACACACTCTCTCTCTCTCTTTCTCACACACATACACACACCCACACACATACATACACAAACACACACACTCTTTCTCACTCACTCACACACACACACACAGACAGAGACACACACATACACACAGGCAGGAGAAAAAATCCAATAAACAATTTCTATTCAAAACACACACACACACACACACACACACACACACACACACACACACACACACACACACACAAAGGCAGGAGAAAAAATACAACAAGCAATTTCTATTCAAACTTACTGCTCCTCACCTCATGAAACTTTCCACTGAAATATACTTGGACAGGAGTTTGAATACTGATGATCCAATCATGATAGACACCTGAAAAATGACAATTCATTTCAAACGTTACAGGTAACTGCTTGCAATTTCAGTTGTTACTCATTGAAATGGAGCCCAACAGCTCACTGAAATTAAGTCAGTCACCCACTGAAATGAAAATCCTTCACTCACCACAATAAAAACAGTCTACTGACTGTAATATAAATTTGTTGCTCACTAAAACACAGAAAAGTCGCTCCTTAAACCGTAAATCAGTTATTCACTGAAATATCAACTGATTGCCCACTGATATCTAAGTAGGTCATCCATTAAAAAATCGTAAATAGTTCATTCAGAGATATAAACAATCTATTTACTGAAATGCAAACTGCTTACTCAGTGAAATCCTAAACTGGTAAATCTTTCAAATGTGATTCAGCCACTAACTCGCTTACTTGCCAATCAGGCACATGTTAAATTGTTAATCAGTCATACATTTAAAATCACATGTCATTAACTCGAAAATCAGACATATTAAAACATTAATCAGTCATTCATTAACTCATATCACTAACTAGTAAATCAGACATTAAAATAGTAATCAGTCATTCATAATCTCATATTTTTAAATAGTAAATCAGAAATTTAATAAAACAATCAGTCATTCATTCATTAACTCATATCACTAACGACTAAATCACTTATTAAAATATTAATCATTCATTCATTAACCCATATCGCTAACTTGTAAATCCCATATCACTAACTAGTAAATCAGACATTAAAATATTAATCAGTCATTCATTAACTCATATCGCTAACTTGTAAATCCCATATCACTAACTAGTAAATCAGACATTAAAATATCAATCAGTCATTCATTAACCCATATCACTAACTTGTAAATCCCATATCACTAACTTGTAAATCAGAAACTTACCACAATATCAGTCATACATTAACTCATATTATTAACCAGTAAATCAGACATTAAAATGATATAATCAGTCATTCATTAACCCATATCACTAACTTGTAAATCCCATATCACTAACTAGTAAATCAGAAACTTACCACAATATCAGTCATACATTAACTCATATTATTAACCAGTAAATCAGACATTAAAATGATATAATCAGTCATTCATTAACCCATATCACTAACTTGTAAATCCCATATCACTAACTAGTAAATCAGACACTTACTAAAATATTAATCAGTCATTCATTAACCCATATCACTAACTTGTAAATCCCATATCACTAACTAGTAAATCAGACACTAATTAAAATATTAATCATTCATTCATTAACCCATATCACTAACTTGTAAATCCCATATCACTAACTACTAAATGAGACACTAATTATAATATTAATCAGTCATTCATTAACCCATATCACTAACTTGTAAATCCCATATCACTAACTAGTAAATCAGAAACTTACGACAAAATCAGTCATACATTCACTCATATTACTACTAGTAAATCAGATACTTATTAAAATAATCAATCATTCATCAACTCATATCATTAACCAGTAAATCAGACACTTATTAAAATATCAATCAGTCATTCATTAACCCATATCACTAACTTGTAAATCCCATATCACTAACTAGCAAATCAGACACTTACTAAAATATTAATCATTCATTCATTAACCCATATCACTAACTCGTAAATCCCATATCACTAACTAGCAAATCCCATATCACTAAATAGTAAATCAGACACTAAAATATTAATCAGTCATTCATTAACTCATATCACTAACCAGTAAATCTGACACTGAAATATTAATCATTCATTCATTAACTCATATCACTAACCAGTAAATCAGACATTACTAAAATATTAATCAGTCATTCATTAACACATATCACTAACCAGTAAATCAGACACTAAAACATTAATCAGTCATTCATTAACACATATCACTAACCAGTAAATCAGACACTAAAATACCAATCAGTCATTCATTAACACATATCACTAACCAGTAAATCAGACACTAAAATACCAATCAGTCATTCATTAACTCATATCACTAACTAGTAAATCAGACACTAAAATATTAATCAGTCATTAATTAACTCATATCACTAACCAGTAAATCAGACACTAAAACATTAATCAGTCATTCATTAACTCATATCACTAACTAGTAAATCAGACATTAAAATAGTAATCAGTCATTCATAATC
>JAPXFY010003180.1:10000-22931 GCA_030674185.1 Monoplex corrugatus
GCTTAGTGTTTGATAGGTCCTATCATTCTGGTGGTGTCAGCTTAGTGTTTGATAGGTCCATCATTTGGTGGTGTCAGTTAGTGTTGGATAGATCCATCATTCTGGTGGTGTCAGCTTAGTGTTTGATAGGTCCCATCATTCTGGTGGTGTCAGCTTAGTGTTTTGGATAGATCCATCATTCTGGTGGTGTCATCTTAGTTTTGATAGGTCCATCATTCTGGTGGTGTCAGCTTAGTGTTTGATAGGTCCATCATTATAGGTGTTAGCTTAGTTTTGATAGGTCCCATCATTCTGGTGGTGTCAGCTTAGTGTTTGATAGGTTCCATCATTCTGGTGGTGTCAGCTTAGTGTTTGATAGGTCCATTCATTCTGTGGTGTCAGCTTAGTGTTTGATAGGTCCATCATTCTGGGGGTGTCAGCTTAGTGATTATAGTCCATCATTCGGTGGTGTCAGCTTAGTATTGATGACCTAGGGTTCAATTTAATTCTCTGGTGGTGTTCGCTTAGTGTTTGATAGGTCCTTCTTCTGGTGGTGTCAGCTTAGTGTTTGATAGGTCCATTCATTCTGGTGGTGTCAGCTTAGTGTTTGATAGTCCCTTCATTGTGGTGGTGTAACTTAGTGTTTGATAGGTCCCTTCATTATGGTGGTGTCAGCTTTAGTGTTTGATAGGTCCTTCATTCTGGTGGTGACAGCTTAGTTTTGATAGGCCCTTCATTCTGGTGGTTGTAGCTTAGTGTTGATAGGTCCTTCATTCTGGTGGTGTCAGCTTAGTGTTTGATAGGTCCTTCATTCTGGTGGTGTTCAGCTTAGTGTTGGATAGGTCCCATCATACTGGTGGTGTCAGCTTACTGGTGTGATAGGTCCATCATTCTGGTGGTGTGAGCTTAGTGTTGATAGTCCCTTCATTCTGGTGGTGTGTAGCTTAGTGTTGGATAGTTCCTTCATTCTGGTGGTGTCGCTTAGTGTTTGATAGGTCCCATTCATTCTGGTGGTGTCAGCTAGTCTTTCATTGATCCATCATTCTGGTGGTGTCAGCTTAGTGTGTGATTAGGTCCATTCATTTGGTGGTGTCAGCTTAGTGTTTGATAGGTCCATCATTTGGTGGTGTCAGCTTATGTTTGATAGGTCCATCATTTTGGTGGTGTCAGCTTAGTGTTTGATAGGTCCATCATTCTGGTGGTGTCAGCTTAGTGTTTGATAGGTCCCATCATTCTGTTGGTGTCAGCTTAGTGTTTGATAGGTCCATCATTCTGGTGGTGTTAGCTTAGTGCTTTATAGGTCCATCTTTCTGGTGGTGTCAGCTTAGTGTTGATAGGTCCCTTCATTCTGTTGGTGTCAGCTTAGTGTTGATAGGTCCATCATTCTGGTGGTGTCAGCTTAGTGATGGATAGGTCCCATAATTCTGTTGGTGTCAGCTAGTGATTGATGATCCCTTCATTGTGGTGATGTCAGATTAGTGTTGGATAGATCCATCATTCTGGTGGTGTTAGCTTAGTGTTTGATAGGTCCTTCATTCTGGTGGTGTCAGCTTAGTGTTTGATAGGTCATTCATTCTGGTGGTGTCAGCTTAGTGTTTGGATAGTCCTTCATTTTGGTGGTGAGAACTTAGTTTGGATAGATCCATCATTCTGGTGGTGTCAGTTTAGTGTTTGATAGGTCCATCATTCTGGTGGTGTTAGCTTAGTTTTGATAGGTCCATCATTCTGGTGGTATTAGCTTAGTGTTTGATAGGTCCGTTCATTCTGGTGGTATTAGCTTAGTGTTGGATAGATCCCATCATACATGTGGTGACAGCTTGGTGTATGATAGGTCCATCGTTCTGGTGGTGTGAGCTTAGTGTTTGATAGATCCCTTCATTCTGGTGGTGTCAGCTTAGTGTTGGATAGTTCCTTCATTCTGGTGGTGTCAGCTTAGTGTTTGATAGGTCCCATCATTCTGGTGGTGTTAGCATAGTGTTTGATTGATCCCTTCATTCTGGTGGTGTCAGCTTAGTGTTTGATAGGTCCATCATTCTGGTGGTGTCAGCTTAGTGTTTGATAGGTCCTATCATTCTGGTGGTGTCAGCTTAGTGTTTGATAGGTCCATCATTTTGGTGGTGTCAGCTTAGTGTTTGATAGGTCCATCATTCTGGTGGTGTCAGCTTAGTCTTTGATAGGTCCATCATTCTGGTGGTGTCAGCTTAGTGTTTGATAGGTCCATCATTCTGGTGGTGTCAGCTTAGTCTTTCATAGGTCCATCATTCTGGTGGTGTCAGCTTAGTGTTTGATAGGTCCATCATTCAGTAGGTGTTTAGCTTAGTCTTTGATAGGTCCATCATTCTGGTGGTGTCAGCTTAGTGTTTGATAGGTCCCATCATTCTGGTGGTTTTAGCTTAGTGTTTGATAGGTCCCTTCATTCTGTTGGTGTCAGCTTAGTGTTTGATAGGTCCATCATTCTGGTGGTGTCAGCTTAGTCTTTAATAGGTCCCATAATTCTGTTGGTGTCAGCTTAGTGATTGATAGATCCCTTCATTGTGGTGATGTCAGATTAGTGTTGGATAGATCCCATCATTCTGGTGGTGTTAGCTTAGTGTTTGATAGGTCCTTCATTCTGGTGGTGTCAGCTTAGTGTTTGATAGGTCATTCATTCTGGTGGTGTCAGCTTAGTGTTGGATAGATCCCTTCATTTTGGTGGTGAGAACTTAGTGTTGGATAGATCCCATCATTATGGTGGTGTCAGTTTAGTGTTTGATCGGTCCATCATTCTGTGTGGTGACAGCTTAGTGTTTGATAGGCCCCTTCATTCTGGTGGTGTTAGCTTAGTGCTTGATAGGTCCTTCATTCTGGTGGTGTTAGCTTAGTGTTTGATAGGTCCGTTCATTCTGGTGGGGTTAGCTTAGTGTTGGATAGATCCATCATACATGTGGTGACAGCTTGGTGTATGATAGGTCCATCATTCTGGTGGTGTGAGCTTAGTGTTTGATAGATCCCTTCATTCTGGTGGTGTCAGCTTAGTGTTGGATAGTTCCTTCATTCTGGTGGTGTCAGCTTAGTGTTTGATAGGTCCCTTCATTCTGGTGGTGTTAGCATAGTGTTTGATTGGTCAATCATTCTGGTGGTGTCAGCTTAGTGTTTGATAGGTCCATCATTCTGGTGGTGTCAGCTTAGTGTTTGATAGGTCCATCATTCTGTTTGTGTCAGCTTAGTGTTCGATAGATCCCATCATTCTGGTGGTGTCATCTTAGTGTTTGATAGGTCCATCATTCTGGTGGTGTCAGCATAGTGTTTGATAGGTCCCATCATTCTGGTGGTGTCAGCTTAGTGTTTGATAGGTCCATCATTCTGGTGGTGACAGCTTTGTGTTGGATAGGTCCATCATTCTGGTGGTGTCAGCTTAGTGTTTGATAGGTACCATTATTCTGGTGGTGACAGCTTAGTGTTGGATAGGTCCATCATTCTGGTGGTGTCAGCTTAGTGTTTGATAGGTACCATTATTCTGGTAGTGACAGCTTAGTGTTGGATAGGTCCATCATTCTGGTGGTGTCAGCTTAGTGTTTGACAGATCCCTTCATTGTGGTGGTGTCAGCTTAGTGTTTGATGGGTTCCATCATTCTGGTTGTGTCAGCTTAGTGTTTGATACATCCCTTCATTCTGGTGGTGTCAGCTTAGTGTTTGATAGGTCCCATCGTTCTGGTGGTGTCAGCTTAGTGTTTGATAGGTCCATCATTCTGGTGGTGTCAGCTTAGTGTTGGATAGATCCATCATTCTGGTGGTGTCAGCTTAGTGTTTGATAGGTCCCTTCATTGTGTTGGTGTCAGCTTATTGTTTAATATGTCCCATTATTCTGGTGGTGTCAGCTTAGTGTTTGATAGGACCCTTCATTCTGGTGGTGTCAGTTTAGTGTTGGATAGATCCCTTCATTCTGGTGGTGTCAGCTTAGTATTTGATAGGTGCCTTCATTGTGGTGGTGTCAGCTTATTGTTTAATAGGTCCATCATTCTGGTGGTATCAGCTTAGTGTTTGATAGGTCCATCATTCTGGTGGTGACAGCTTAGTGTTGGATAGGTCCATCATTCTGGTGGTGTCAGCTTAGTGTTTGATAGGTACCATCATTCTGGTGGTGACAGCTTAGTTTTGGATAGGTCCATCATTCTGGTGGTGACAGCTTAGTGTTGGATAGGTCCATCATTCTGGTGGTGACAGCTTAGTGTTTTATAGGTCCATCATTCTGGTGGTGACAGCTTAGTGTTTGATAGGTCCATCATTCTGGTGGTGACAGCTTAGTGTTGGATAGGTCCATCATTCTGGTGGTGTCAGCTTAGTGTTGGATAGGTGGAGCGCATATGGAGTTGTTCGAGCACGGTGAAGCTCTCTTGAAATAACTCTAATATCTCCATCCACGCACAGTTAACATATTTTCTGGACATATTGATTCAATATTAAGCTTAAATTTTTACTGGGGTGGGGGGGGGGGTTCTGTTTTTTTTTTTTCTTGTTTTTTTTTAGTGGAAACCATCGCACTCGGACAATTCCGTCTGCGCTCCGCCCAATCCGCCATGTTTTTTTTTTTTTCTGAAAAACACATTAAGCTTAACGAAGCCTTATACACTGGCAAAGTCTTGGAATGGAGAATCGGGAATGGGGGGGGGGGGGGTTAGCGGAAGGGGAGAGAGAGGAGGGAGGGAGACAGAACCCATGAAACACTAAAGCTGACACCACCTGAAAGATGGAAACATTAAGATGGGCAGCAAAACAGACCAGTTTTTCAATGTTGAGGGCTGGGATTGAACTCGAGATATCAGATCTTGAGTCCACGGCTCTATTACAACAGCCAAAAGGATCGCTAGACATACATATACTGACACATAGACAGACAGACAGACAGACAGGCAGACAGATAGACAGACATGCAGACAAAAAGACAGTCATGTACACAGACAGGCAGGCAGACAGACAGACAGACAGACACACAGGCAGGCAGGCAGACAGACAGACAGAGACAGACAGAGAGAGAGACAAGACAGACAAGAGAGAGACAGACAGACAGAGACAGATAGAGACACGCAAGACAGACAAGACATACAGACACACAGACACACAGACAAGCAGGCAGGCAGGCAGGCAGGCAGGCAGGCAGGCAGATAGAGACAGACACAGGCAGGCAGGCAGGAACAAATACAGACAGACAGGCAGACAGACAAGCAGGCAGGCAGGCAGACATATAGGCAGATAGAGACAGACACAGGTAGGCAGGCAGGCACAGATACAGACGGACAGGCAGAGACAAATAGACAAACATACAGACAGAGAGACGGACAGGCAGGCAGACAGACAGAGAGACATATAAACAAATAGACAGACAGACATATAGACAGACAGACAGATATTTAGGTAGGCAGGCAGGCAGACAAATAGACAGACATATACACAAGCAGACAGACAGACATATACACAGACAGACAAACAGACAGATAGGTGGGCAGACAGACAGACAATCTGACAGACAGACCAACGACAGACAGACAAACAGACATACAAATAGACACAGATGTACAGACAGAGAGACAGACGTCGCTATCAACATTGAAAACTGTCTTTTCCAGGGAGCAAAACTGAAGCTGAAGCCATTCCAACAGATTTGTATGTGTGTGACCTTGAAGAAGCAAACAATGGGGAAATAATTTAAGCGTGAAACGAGGACAATGCTCGACTGTCACAATAGTCGGAACAATGGAACTATTGTTAGAAGTCCCTTAGACAGATCAGTTCACACATAACACCAACACAAGAAAAAAAGAAAGAGACAGAGACAGAGAAAAAAGAGAGAGAGAGAGACAGAGAGAGAGAGAGACACAGAGAGAGAGAGAGAGAGCTGGTCCAAAACAAGTGTGACTGCCCGCGTTCAAGCAAACAGGAACCAGAAATTTAAAAAATTGTTTTTAAATACAAACACGCAGAAAGAATCAGAACATGTATTTAATGCAACCAGACAAGCCAGGCGCAAATTTTCGGCCAACTGGCCTTTGTCAAATAAAACAAAAACCTGACAATCTATAATTTATAATATGTAACACACACACACACACACACACACACACACACACACACACACACACACACACACACACACACACACACACACACTCTCTCTCTCTCTCTCTCTCTTCGTGTATCCCCACTTTTTTTTTGTTTTGGTCTAAAATCACTTTAGTGAATAGACATTAAATCAAAGACCACCACACACACTCTGGCACACACACACACATACACACATACACACACGATCACACACACACACACACACACACACACACACACACATACACACGCTCATGACCGAGCACATACATACAGACTCATACATGTACACATATGCATGAACGCACACACACACACACATATATCACATACACACACACACATACACACATACATACACACACACACACACACACATATCACATACACACACATACACACAAACACATACATACACAACACACACACACACACACACACACACACACACACACACACACACACACACACACACACACACACACACACACACACACACACACACATTCACACGCACACAACTAGTAACTAAACAAACAAAAAAGAAATCTTTCAACACAACTTTCCCTTTCTTGAGGCTTGTCGAGCATATACTTGCATTAACCCTTTGACTCCCGCACCCTGTCCACCCGCATCCTGCAATGTCAGCCATGTTAGTAAAGCAAAACCTTAACCCTTTGACTCCATCACCCTATCTTCCAGCTTCCTGCATGGCTCTATACAGTCGGCTGGGCGTTACACAACAATAACAATAACTTGCTTGAAAGGAGGGGGGAGCAGAAGGTGTGCTTGTCCTCTGAGAACCTTCTACTGTCCAGCTTTGTCCAGTTTCTCGCTACTTAAGCTTATGAGCCAGGGAGACGAGATAAGCCTCACCGCTACAATGCTGACCCCCTTCCCCCCCCCACCCCCCAAAAAAAAGGAATAAAAAATTGAGGTCTCTACCACCTCACGTCCTTACGACCTCATGATCATGGGACACCCTTTAAGTTACCGTATACTTTTTTTTTTTTTTCACTTTTTTTTTTCACTTTTTGTTGTTGTTGTTGTTGATCTGGGACATTCTGAGGAGGCCATTGCCCCACCCCCCCTCCCACTTCACTGCCAATCCTTCCAGCATAAAACCCTACCACCTCACCTCCCTATGCCCCACCCCCACGCCCAATCCCTCCTCCATACCTCCCGCACCCCATTGTGTTCGCAAAACAATTTATCACCGGAAGTGTGACGTCACGTCACGCCTGATTGCCTGATCTCGTGCCAGTGCGTGATTTCAGGATCGTTCCGTGCTACCGTGTGACTCAGTGTCAAATAAACAGCCTGTACTTAAGGGTCTTTCACACTTGTGTTGCGTGACCTAAAAAATGACCACGATTTTTCTGTACTTTGGGGATAACAGACGCTTCTCTAAGAATCTGTATACAATCTTTACCACATAGTAATCTCCTCGACTCATCCAAGTCCATTTTCTTCTATTAGGCTGCTCAAACCAGGTGTTTCCTTACTATGAACTCATTCATCTGTGTCCATCCTACAAGTTTCCCCTCCCATTTCATTTTGTATACCAAGGCCATGTGGTCCAACTATATCCTCCACCCTATCCTTCCCACTTTAGCAATAAAATATTCCTTTATGACAGTAACTTCTTGTGATTTACATTGGACCTTGGCCATCTCTAATACTTCGTAGTAGAAGTTGTCGATGTCTTCCTGAGTACTTGCGGATGTTGGTGCATACACCTGGAGGACGTTGATATCAAAAGGTTTGCCTCCAATTTGACCAGCAAAAAATCTGTTGGACACATCCCAGCATCCCTTAATTGTTTTTGATTTGTCTTTGTCCATTATGATGCCTACTCCTCTTTCATGTGAGTTTCCACCAGAATATGTCAAGGTATGGTCTCCTGGTGTTATCATGCCTGTGAACTTCCATCTCACTTCCCCTAGTCCTAACATGTTAATGTTAAGTCTTTCCATCTCCATTTTGACATTCTCCCAACCCCCCCCCCCCCCTGCAGCAGTGTAGCTTAGTTACTGCTATCTACATCTCTGGAATATAGGACAGCAACGAAAATCCTCTAGTCCTGTCTGGGTGTCACATATTTTTGTAAAGTGCTGGACCAGTTGACATAATCATGAAAGTCAACATTTCATCACGATTTTTGTTGTTGTTTTTTTTTTCTTGTTTAACACTGTATGTTTCATGGTTTATCTGTTTTAAGTATGATTTGTTTTGTATGATTTTGTTTGTTTGTTTTGTTTGATTTTTGTTTGTTTGTTTTGTATTGCTGAATCAGTCCTCAAAGAAACTGTTAAGGAGGGACAAAAAGGAGAAGCCAGAAAAAAAACAAAACAAACAAACAAACAAAACAACCAACAAACAAACAAAACAAACCAAACAAACAAACAAAAAACAAAAAAAAAACAAACAAACAAACAAACAAACAAAACAAACAAAACAAACAAACAAACAAACAACAAACAAAACAAACAAACAAAACAAACAAACAAACAAAACAAACAAACAAAAACAAACAAACAAACAAACAAAACAAACAAACAAACAAACAAACAAAACAAACAAAACAAACAAACAAACAAAACAAACAAAACAAACAAACAAACAAAACAAAACAAACAAAACAACAAACAAACAAAACAAACAAACAAACAAACAAACAAACAAAACAAACAAACAAACAAAACAAACAAAACAAACAAACAAACAAACAAACAAAACAAACAAAACAAACAAACAAACAAACACAAACAAACAACAAACAAAACAAACAAAACAAACAAAACAACAAAACAAACAAAAACAAACAAACAAACAAACAAAACAAACAAAACAAACAAACAAACAAACAAAAACAAAACAAACAAACAACAAAACAAACAAAACAAGCAAAACAAACAAAACAAACAAACAAAACAAACAAAACAAACAAACAAACAAAACAAACAAAACAAGCCAAACAAACAAAACAAACAAACAAAACAAACAAAACAAACAAACAAACAAAACAAACAAAACAAACAAACAAACAAAACAAACAAAACAAACAAAACAAACAAAACAAACAAACAAAACAAACAAAACAAACAAACAAACAAAACAAACAAAACAAACAAACAAAACAAACAAAACAAGCCAAACAAACAAAACAAACAAACAAAACAAACAAAACAAACAAACAAAACAAACAAAAAAGATGGGGCGACATAACTCTCATAAAGCGTATACTTAAAGAAGATTGTGTGCATAAAGTCATCCAACAACATGAACCATGAATTAATGGGCAAAGGAATTACTACAAATGTGACCTCCCACCACGAAATCAGTCTTAACTCGCAGTCAGTCGAACAGCACTAGGAGCTGAAAAGGTGACTGACGGTCTGTCTGGGGTGTTTTGACTTTTTCTCAAAAGTGATTTCTGTAGACTATAATCTATCCCCCACAGAAATTTTTTTCTTGAAAAAAATATGATTAATCAATTTAAATCGGTATTTTAATGCACTGATCGCAGCAGAAAGAACGCAATATCCTACCAAAAGTTCCTATTTTTGTCTGTTATTATGAACCGTAACCTGTACAGTACTCCCACATGTAATATACTGATGGAAAGCTCTTTGGTGCATCTTTCAGATAATGACAGCCAAAATTAGAAACAAACTGGGTCAAAGCCACCAATAAAGAAATTAAAGGAAAATGTGTAGGAGAGTACATAAAAACTTTAGAGGCCGTTTTCTCAAAATGGCCGTCATACAACTGGATGACTTTAAACATACATAACTTCTACATTTTTTTGAGTACAAACTTTATTCAAGTACCAAAATAATCAACAGAATGTACACTTTCCAGTGAAACGTATATCTCAAAATGCCCCAAATGTTAGTTAAGACTGATTTCGTGGTTGGGGGGGGGGGGGGTGTCACAAATACACTCGAACAACACACACGTACACACACATACACACACATGAAACAATCACGTGCATATGAAGAAATACAAACAGGCACAAACGCACACACATGAAATAATCATCGTACTGCGTTCTGCAGAAGACATCATAATGATGTGTCACGAAGGCGTGTATGGTTCGGAAATATTTGCTACGTGTAAAACGCGCCTAAATTCAGATGACTGCGTTCTTCAAACGGAAAGCTTAATACGTTTCTCCTCCTGTCTCTTGCATGGGTGAATTGTGGAATCTTGGAGGGCCGATTTCCACTGTGCTGAGTAAGAGTGCTTAACATGAGGCCACGGCGTGTGGAGGAGTATTGGTGAACCGGTTTAAACTTATGTCACCCTTTCCCATTGTTGTTTCAGTGCAAAGGTGGACAGGGAAAGAGAGAGAAACAGGGTGATGGGGGGTGGGGGGGGTGTAAGGAAAGGAAGACGGAGAAACAGTGAGTGAGCACTGAGACAGAGGGATCAGGGAAGAAAGTAAGAGAGAGAGAGAGAAAGAGATAGAGAGAGTTATTGAGCGAGAGAGAGAGATAGAAAGAGCGAGAGAGAGAGGGAGATAAAGAAGAGAGACAGTGGTAGAGCGAGAGAGAGATAGAAAGAGCGAGAGAGAGAGAGAGAGCTAGAAAGAGCGAGAGAGAGAGAGAGACAGGCAGACAGGCAGACAGACAGACAAACAGACAGATGAACATAGAGAGAGAGAGAGACAAACAGGCAAACAGACAACAGACACAGAGACAGACAGACAGAGACAGACAGACAGACAGACAGAAACAGCAAGAGAAGCAGAGACAAAGAGAGAAAGAGAGAGACAGAGAAAGAGGGACAAAGACTGAGAGAATGAGAAAGACAGAGAAAGAGAAAGAAAGAGATGGGAATAGACAGACAGAGACAGAGAAACAAAGAGACAGATAGACATACGGAAACAGAGACAGGCACAGAGAGAGAGAGAGATACAGAGACAGAGAGTCAGAGACAGACAGACTGAGAGATAGACACACAGATAGATTGACAGACAGAGACAGAGAGAGAAAGACACAGAGAGAGAGAGACAGAGACAGAGGCAGAGTGAGATAGAGTGAGAGAGAGAGAGAGAAAGAGACAGACAGAGACAGACAGACAGAGACAGACAGACAGAGACAGACAGACAGACAGACAGAGACAGACAGACAGACAGAGGCAGACAGACAGACAGACAGAGACAGACAGAGACAGACAGACAAAGACAAAGACAGACAGACAGAGACAGACAGACAGACAGACAAAGACAGACAGACAGAGAAAGACAGACAGACAGAGACAGGGAGAGAGACAACGACAATGAAAATGACAGTTACAGGAGTACATTAATTACCAAGGGTAGAAGTTAATCAGCTGAAGTCAATTGTTCTCAAACTTACTGTGCTTGACTATTGTATATATCTATCTAGAACAATCAATAATGAAGAGGACACACACACCAATAAACCAAAATAATAATACAAGGCAATACGAAAGGATACCGAAGCGTTTGTTGTTTGTCGTCTGTGCGAACCTGGAGGAGGGACATAGGTAAAGGAAATAATGAGTATGAATGTGGTGTGTGTGTGTGTGTGTGTGTGTGTGTGTGTGTGTGTGTGGGTGTGTGTGTGTGTGGTGTGTGTGTGTGTGTGTGTGTGTGTGTGTGTGTGTGTTGTGTGTGTGTGTGTGTGTGTGTGTGTGTGTGGGTGTGTGTGTGTGTGTGTGTTTTGTTCGTGTGTGTATGTGTGTGTGTGTGTGTGTGTGTGTGTGTGTGTGTGTGTGTGTGTGTGTGTGTGTGAGTGTGTGTGTGTGTGTGTTTTGTTCGTGTGTGTGGTGGTGGTCTTTGATTTAATGTCTGTTCACTAAAGTGATTTTAGACGAACACACGAACAACACACACACACACACGCGCACGCATCACACACATATAGATACACACACACTCACACACACACATACACACACACACACACACACACACACACACACACACACACACACACACACACACACACACACACAAATACATGTAGAATCAGAACATGTTTTTAATACATAATGCAAAACAAGAGCGAAGTTTTGACCAACTGGCCTTTTTCAAGAGTACTCAAAAAAGAAAATGAAAGAAAGAAAGAAAAGAAAAAGACAGAACTTAGTAGAAATATCTGTTAAGTTGCTTGAAAAATGAAATGTTGCTGTATTATTTCCCTAAATTTTGTATACTTTCTTCTTCTTCTTCTTCTTCTTCTTCTTCTTCTTCTTCTTCTTTTCTTCTTCTTCTTCTTCTTCTTCTTCTTCTTCTTCTTCTTCTTCTTCTTCTTCTTCTTCTTCTTCTTCAAATTCTTCTTCTTCAAATTCTTCTTCTTCTTCTTCTTCTTCAAATTCTTCAAATTCTTCTTCAAATTCTTCTTCTTCAAATTCTTCTTCTTCAAATTCTTCTTCAAATTCTTCAAATTCTTCTTCAAATTCTTCAAATTCTTCTTCAAATTCTTCTTCTCCAAATTCTTCTTCTTCTTCTTCTTCTTCTTCTTCTTCTTCTTCTTCTTCTTCTTCTTCTTCTTCTTCTTCTTCTTCTTCTTCTTCAAATTCTTCTTCTTCAAATTCTTCTTCAAATTCTTCAAATTCTTCTTCTTCTTCTTCTTCTTCTTCAAATTCTTCTTCTTCAAATTCTTCTTCTTATTCTTCTTCTTCTTCTTCAAATTCTTCTTCTTCTTCTTCGCATTCTTCTTCTTCGCATTCTTCTTCTTCTTCGCATTCTTCTTCTTCGCATTCTTCTTCTTCGCATTCTTCGCATTCTTCTTCGCATTCTTCTTCTTCGCATTCTTCTTCTTCTTCGCATTCTTCTTCTTCTTCGCATTCTTCTTCGCATTCTTCTTCTTCGCATTCTTCTTCTTCGCATTCTTCT
>JAPXFY010003181.1:0-2500 GCA_030674185.1 Monoplex corrugatus
TCGCAGAAGAGAAGCCCCATCTCCACCTCGTGCAAGCGGTTCAGTCCTAACCTCCTCCTGTTCTAAGAAGAACGGACCTATCCAGGTCATGGCTCCCAGATGGCTTTTTGCAGACGACATTTTTTTTTTCATCCACCTCATTTGGAATCCATGCCTTCAAGGTGCTCGAGGTCACTTTGTGATAATCATCATCATCATGATCACATCATCGTCGTCATCATCATCGTGTCGTCGTCATCAACATCATCATCATCGTCGTCGTCGTCGTCGTCGTCACATCATCATCATCATCATCATCATCATCATCTCATCATCAACATCAATCATCATCTCATCTCATCATCATCATCATCATTCAGTGTCCTACTGCATGGCGTTGGTAATCACGGCCCTCCATAGCATCTATCCCTTGTCGCTGCAAGCACATCTTTACCTCTTAATTCTCTGTCACCCTGCAAGTCTGCAAGTATTTTTCTCCCTGGGTCTACCTGGTGCTTCTTTCCCTCCAGCTTTCCTGTTGTGACCATTATCATCATCATTCATCATCATCATCATCATCATCATCATCAAGTGCCCTGCCATAACGGCGTTGGCGATCATGGCACTCCATATGTATCTATCCCTTGTCGCTGCAAGTACATCTTCCACACTCTCTCTCCTCATCCACCTTGCAACTCCGTCCGATATTTTCTCCCTGGGTCTGCCTGGTGTTCTCTTTCCCTCCATTTCTTGTTGTGACCAGGTGCTCTAATTCCCCTTTCCCCATAAAATGGCCTATAAATGTTGCTTCTCTTTTCCTAATCTTCTTATCAATGATCCTTTTGTGTCTGCCTCCATCAAGACTGTCTCGTTTGTTTTCTTTGCTGTCCATGGGTTTTTCGGAACTGTTTCTGATACTATCCATTCCTTCGCTTTATTTATTATTGTATCAATCTATTTCAATATGTATTATATTTTTTGCCACGATGGTTTTTTCCCCACATGAAATCCACGCTGCTCTTAACGGGGATAACGGTCTCCACACTGCAGCGCCACCTTCCTTGTTTTTTAAATGTATTCGTGTATTTCTGTGTGCTATGAAATTGCGGTTTTCTGTAGAATTTTGCCAGAGACAGCTTATTTATTACCATGGAATCTTCAACATGCCGAAAGTATGGCTTGCACGTAAAACCTCGGTTTTTCATCTAATCCGACATACTATTATCTAGATCATCATTTAATACAGATGAAGGGAGATGACAAATTACTGTTCAGTTCTTGATTGGAACTCGGGCTTTTCCTGTTTTAGACACATTGATAGAACCACGAGGCCATACTGTCCACTTTAAGTGTCACCGGAAATGATGTTCCTTTTGTTTTATCTAGTTATGAAAGACGAAATCAATGTTGTCTCCCTTGAAGGGGTAAAAATAACCAGAAACGAAGTCTGCTTTGGTTTTGTTTTGTTTTGTTTGTTTGTTTGTTTGTTTGTTTGTTTTGGTTTGTGTCTGTTCGCATCAATGGTGAGCATGGTTTTTAACTGTTGTCTTTTACCTTATCGGTTTTTTGTTTTTGTTGTTTGTTTTTTTTTGACGTGGCGTTAGCCCTGATATGGCTCTAGTAGTCGGCTGAATAAAAGCAATATAAACTGTACTGAACTGTTCGCATTTTTCCAAGGAGACTATCTTGCTTTCCGTTTTTGTTTGTTTTGTTTTGTGTGTTGTTTTTTTTTTTTGGGGGGGGGGGCTGCTGCAGTATTATCACATATACAGTATTTGACAAAATTCTGTTTCTTTTGTATAAGTATATACTGTATTTGACAAAATTCTGTTATTTTTGATAAGTTTGTACTGTATTTGACAAAATTGTGGTGTTGTTTTGTATAAGTATGTACTGTATTTGACAATATTCTGGTGTTTTTTTTTTTTTATAAGTATGTTCTAAAAAATAAAGAAAGTTTTTCTGAAACTTCGTTTGTGTTTTACTTCTGTTGGTAGACCCATTTTCTTGACACATAGACGCTATAACGAAGACAATGTCATGCAGTATATCAGAAAAAAACACTTTCTTTTCGAAATGTATCTTTCTTTATGTTATTGCAGTTTTATTGCCTTTTTTTTCTGTCTCTCCTATTCCTGCTTTTACCTGTCCATTTAATAGGGGAGAGAGAGAGAGAGATACAGAGAGACAGAGAGACAGAGAGACAGATAGAAACACACACACACACACACACATACACACACACACATACACAGAGAGAGAGAGGAGAGCCAGAGACATAGAGCCAGAGACAAAGGGAGACAGAGACATACAGAGAGAGACAGAGAGAGAGAGACAGAGACAGAGAGATACAGAGACAGAGCAGAGAGATACAGAGAGATGGAGAGAGAGAGAAAGAGAAAGAGAGAGAGAAGAAAAAGAAGAAGAAGAAGAAGAAGAAGAAGAAGAAGAAAAGAAGACGAAGAACAAGAGAGAGAGAGAGAGAGAGAGAGAGAGAGAGAGAGAGAGAGAGAGAGAGAGA
>JAPXFY010003181.1:7500-12500 GCA_030674185.1 Monoplex corrugatus
CGTAAAAGGAAGCTTTTTTTTCTTTCTCGGAATTGTTTCTGGTACTATTCTTTCTTTAAATGTGTTTATTATTGCGTACGTCTATTTATTTTATTTATTTTATGTATTTATACACATTTTTATCACAATAGGTTTTCCATATGAAATTCAGGCTGTTCTCCCATTTGACAGCGTGTCTCGATAGTGCAACGCCACCTTCTCTCTATTTTCTTTATGTGTATATCTCTGTATAAATATGAAAGTGGGGTTTTCTGAAAAAAAATTGCTAGAGACTGCTCATCTGTTGCCATGGAATCTTCAACATGCAGTAAGTACGGATTGCACATAAAACCTCAGTTTTTCGTGTCATCGGAAAAAAACTAACATTAGATACCTATTTAATACTAGTGGAGGGAGATGTAGAAATTACTGTTCACTTCTTGATCCGAACCCAAGGTTTTCCCGTTCTAAGACATATTGCTTAATCCGCGAGGCCATACTGTCAATTTCAGATGCGATCTTAAGTAATGTCCTTTTTTTCTTAGTTATTGAAAACGGAAAGCAGGGTTGTCTAACTTGCAAGAGTAAACACGACCAGAAACAAAGTCTGTCTTATCTTTTGTTTTTTGTTTTGTTTTTGTTTTTATTTTTTTGTTAGCATCTTGGAAGGGAGACAGTCTCTCTCTTAGTCTCTGTCTCTGTCTCTGTCTGTCTGTCTGTCTGTCTGTCTCTGTCTGTCTCTCTCTGTCTCTGTCTCTCTGTCTCTGTCTCTGTCTCTCTCCCTCTCTCTCTCTCTTGCTCTCTCTCTCTTTATCTCTCTCTCTCCACTCCCTCTCTCTCTCTCTCTTGCTCTCTCTCTCTCTCTTTCTCTCACTCTCTCTTTCTCTCTCTCTTTCTCTCTCACTCTCTCTCTCTCTCTTTGGGGCTGCTGAAGTATATTCAGATTGACTTTATTCGACAAAATATTCCCTGACAGCCATTCTCTTTGTTCTCAGTATGTTGTAAAAGACAAAACAAAGATCTGGATCTTTGTTGTTTTTTTTGCTTGTCTTGATAGACCCATTTTATTGACCATTTATCATGCAATTTTTTGGAGAAAAATCATTCTAAATTCCTTTCAAATACTTATATTTTAATGGAATCGTATTTTTCTTTCTTTCTTTTTTTCTTTTTTTTTCTTTTTGAATTCTTCTGTGACTCTATTTCCCTATTGCTCCTTGTCCATTTGTCCATATTTTTTGTGCTTTTTTTCTTTCTTTCTTTTTATTTTTTTCCATTTCTGTGGAGAGAGAGAGAGAGAGAGAGAGAGAGAGAGAGAGACAGAGACAGACAGACAGAGAGACAGAGAGACAGAGAGAGAGACAGACAGACAGAGACAAAGACAGACACAAAGAGATAGACACACATAGAGAGAAAGAGAGAGACTGAAAGAGAGGGAGAAAGGGAAAGAGAAACTGAAAACTGAAACTGAAACTGTTTATTGTCATTACCCGAAAAGGTCTTTTGACAAGGGGGATAACAATTTTCCAGTAGTGCGACACATAATCCACTCTTTGTATGTGCGCAAATTCTTCACACATAATCAAAAAAAATATCGAACATCCATTCCTTGAACAGTCGAACATATTCAAATCATATATAATGAACAATCATCCATTTTACCACTACTACATAATGCAAAGAAAACAACAACAACAAATATCAGAACAGTGTTCCCACATTCAGGCCAATAATTTGTCTAGGTTTAGACAAACCAAAATCTTTTTCACACACCCCACACCCACTCACACGCATCCATATACGCTCACACGCGGGCGCGCGCTCGTGCGCACACACACATACATCAAAACTGTAATATGATGAAACATCTGGGCTAGACCACCCAAACCTTACATTTAGTGATAATAATATAATCTTCACATAACTGCCCCAAAATACTCTGTTAACAAGGGACATCACTATGCCTTTTATTTATTTGTTTTTTTGGTTTGTTTGTTTTTTTTTGTTTTTGTTAACATGTATAGTAGACCCTTAAGTGTCTATATACCCTTTCAATATCCACTTCTAACATATTCTACAAATATACCATTATTTTCATATTATTAGCTACTCTTAAATTATCGGCAAACAAAGCAAAATAAAGCAAATGAAAACAGCTCTTTACAAAACAGAGTCTATAATAAAGCGGCTTCTTTTGGAGTTAACGTGATATAGCCCACATCAGTCAAAAGAGATTAAATTAATCCCAGTATGATATTGTCTAGCACTATTGTCGGGCTTGTAAGTGTTTATGTCTTATTTTTTGTGCTTCCGCAATGTATAGTGCCACTGATTTGATTATGACTTCGTCATCAGATGACAAAATAGATACAACATCTTGTCTTTTGGCCATGTCGGATTCAAAAACTTTGCATTTTCCACGTATTGTGTCAAAAATTTGGCATTGGAATAAAAAGTGTTTTTCATTATCGACATTGTTTCCACATAAGGGGCAAGGATATACTGTGGACGTCCCAGGTTGAAACCAATTTTTATTTGCACTGAAAACCAAGTGTTCTTAATCTAAATCTTGCGTAATTAGTTCTTTGCAATTTATCCGTAACAACACTGAGATATTTTTTCGGTTTGAAAAACATCTTTAAATGAGAAGAACCAACTATATTTTTCTTTGTTTTCCATATCTGAGTGCCAATTTTGTTTAAACGAACAAATAAGCCTGTCTTTAAATTCATTAATAAACTGACACTCATTTCCTACTCCCTGGGACAACCACACGATTCCAAACCCAAGTTCTGATAAAGCCTTTTTTACCTGATAGGCCCAGTTCTGTTTTCCTATTTCCATTTGAGTAACCATCATTTCATATGCCTGTTTACATAACCGAGATTGTGGAAGCCTTAACAATTTCAACCAGTATTTAATACTCTTCACAAAGGTTCTAATGTATAAAGGATATCTTCCAGTTTCTCCATATAAAACAGTATTAGAAGAGTGAATTGGTACAGCCAAAAAAACGTTTTATAGCATATGTATGCACTTTTTCCATATGTGGATTTACAGTAAGACCCCATACTTCAGCTGCATATGTAAGTAAAGGTTCTATCTGTGTATCAAACATTTTCCAATATAAATTACAATCAATAGAATTGAGCTTCCGTAAGGATTTTAGAATTTCAATAACACCTTTTTTCCCTTTATTACAAGATTCTTCCCATGCATAATTTAAACTTAATTTTGTCGAAAATATTATTCCTAAGTATTTATAAGAATTAACAACTTTAACCTCATTAATTCCATAAAACCATTTTTCGTGTTTTGATAAATGTCCACCCTTCCTGAAAATCATAATATTAGTTTATATCCATGTTAACTGTTAAAGCTAGTCGATCCGATTCTTCCTGAGAGACAAAGAGAGAAAGAGAGAGATAGACAGACAGAGAGAGAGAGAGAGAGACAGACAGACAGAGACAAACAGAGAGAGAGAGAGAAAAAGAGAGAGATAGAGGAAATGAAAGAGAGGGAGAGAGACAGAGAGAGAGAGAGAGAGAGAGAGACAGACAGATAAAGACAGAGATAGAGATAGAGAAAGAGATTGTGCTTAACATTCTTCAAAAGTATGATACTAGCTTCACAAATCGTAAACTACTCATACATTTCCCATTTTTTTAGAACTAAATGTTACAGCAGTTTTATTTCAAAGTCTAAAGGATAAGGATAAATGCACTGAACTGAAAATCAGTGTCAATCTTTAGCACACTGGTACATGTATTTTCCAACATTTTAAATTGTCTTCCTTCTCTTGGGTTGCAGTATTGATGACCATTTACCCTTTCAACCAAACAGCTAACAACCAACCAATCCAAAGAAATATTATGTCAGACTAACCAAGCAAGCAAGCAAGCAAGCAAGCAAGCAAGCAAGCAAGCCAGCCAGCAAGCAAGCAAGCAAGCAAGCAAGCAACCGACCAACCAACCAACCTTCCAACCAATCAACAGACACATCAACCAACCAAACAACCAGCCAACCAACCAACCAACCTACCAACCAACCAACCAACCAACCAACCAACCAACCAACCAACCAACCAACCAACCAACCAACAAGTCAACCAACCAACCAACCAACCAACCAACCAACCAACCAACCAACCAACCAACCAACCAACCAACCTACCAACCAACCAACCAACCAACCAACCAACCAACAAGTCAACCAACCAACCAACCAACCAACCAACCAACCAACCAACCAACCAACCAACCAACCAACCAACCAACGCATCCTTCCATCGACTCCAACCCCCCCCCCCCCGCACACACACATTTTGTCTATGTGTTGTGTGTGTGGGGGGGGGGGGGGTTCTGGCAAAGCAGAAAAGCAGAAACACATTGATTATTTCTAAACGGCAAAAGCTGTATACACTCTCTGTCTCTCGCTCTATCTCAGTACAACCCTCTCTGCCTCTCGCTCTATCTCAGTACACACACTCTCTGTCTCTCGCTCTATCTCAGTACAACACACTCTCTGCCTCTCGCTCTTTCTCAGTAACACACTCTCTGTCTCTCTCTCTTATCTCAGTACAACACTCTCTGTCTCTCGCTCTATCTCAGTACAACACTCTCTGTCTCCTCTCTCTATCTCAGTACACCAACAACACTCTCTGTCTCTCGCTCTGTCTCAGTACAACACATCTCTGCCTCTCGCTCTATCTCAGTACAACACTCTCCTCTGCCTCTCGCTCTATCTCAGTACAACACTCTCTGTCTCTCTCTCTATCTCAGTACAACACTCTCTGCTCTCTCTCCTCTCTATCTCAGTACAAACACTCTCTGTCTCTCGCTCTATCTCAGTCCAACACTCTCTGTCTCTCGCTCTATCTCAGTACAACACTTCTGCTCTCTCGCTCTATCTCAGTACAACACTCTCTGTCTCTCTCTCTATCTCAGTACAACACTCTCTGTCTCTCTCTCTATCTCAGTACAACACTCTCTGTCTCTCTCTCTATCTCAGTACAACACTCT
>JAPXFY010003182.1:5000-10000 GCA_030674185.1 Monoplex corrugatus
GTCTCATCCACTTCGTGGATGCGTCATTGAAGATGTTGCTTAAATCTTCTGACCAACACCGTAGGTGTCTGTATCTCTCGGGCCTGGTTGACGCCAGGATATGTTATGATAGTAAGCGTAGAGTACAGCCCTGTCACGCAGTCTCAATCCTAGATGGGCCTCCATAGCATCATGCTTATCATTCACATCAACATCATCATCATCGCATAATGAAAACTGTTTCAGCTTCTGTGGCCATTAAAGTGGCGTAGAAAATGGGACGAAAAAAAAAAGAAAGAAAAAAGTTGAGTTCAAATGTAATCTCTCTGAGTACAATGATCCTTAAATTTTTTTTTTTTTAAATATATATATATATATATATATATATATAATATATATATATATATATGTGTGTGTGTGTGTGTGTGTGTGTTCGTTCGTTGCTTGATTTAACGTCTTTTCACTATAAGTGATATTAGACGGGGAAAAATGGCATGGAGGATGAAATAAGGGGGGGGGGGGGGGTGTGGAGGGGAGAGGGGAACAGAGTAAGGGACGTAAAAAAAAATTAAAAGGAAGCGGCAAGGTCTTAAGAAAAAGGTTATGGATGAACAGAGAAATGATACTAGAACAACGCTAACATCAATAATGTAAAAGAAAAATCGTCATAAAAACAAAACAAAACAAAAATAATCATGATTATAATAATAATCTTAAAGTAACGCATTAACAGGACTGTGAACCAATGATTCTGAAATTTTAACTAACAAAACTTGATCCGATACTACTTCTTTAAAATGCGTTTCAAGATAGTTTCCTTGTGTAAACGTCTTTGGTAAAAAGGAACGAAGCTTTCTGCAGTAAAACAAACAGTGATACAATGTGAATTGTTCGCCACAAATACATAAAACGTTGTTACAATATTTTGTTTTCAAAGCGTTCAGTTGAATGCGAAAATATGTCATAACAATTAATCTCAAATGATATAACGAGGAATACTGCAAATTTTTACAGATATTTTGAACTGAAAGTTTGATTCTTTTTTGAGACACAAATTTTTCATTTAAATGTTCATGAAATCGAATCCATGATGCTAATTCTAGCGAGTTGTAAGCTTCTTTTACCGAGGTGTTAACATGTAATTCTATGGAATTTTCAGAATGGAGGGCACCGGATTTAGCTGCTCTGTCAACTACGTTGTTGCCATGAAGACCAACATGAGAAGGCACCCAGCATAAATTGATTTCCGAACCATTTATCTTTAAACAATGTATTAGATGATTTGCCTCAATAATTAAGTCAGGTCTTGTGTCTGTATCAAAAGACTGTAAGGCATATAATACAGATTTTGAATCAACAAAGAGAACTACTTTGAATGACACAGGCCGAAGGCTTATTAAATAATGCAACGCTTGAACAACAGCGACCAATTCTGCTGTATATATAGATACATTTGCCCCAATGAAAAAAGACTTTTTAATGTTAAATTTTGGAACATAAAAGGCTGCTCCAGCGCTCTGGTTTGCTAAGACTGACCCATCGGTAAAAATGTGGAGGTGGGTACTGTACTTTTCATCGATGTGTTCACAAGCTGTGGATAGCGTAATGTTGACATTATCATCTTTTTTAACTTTTGCATAATCGAGATCAAATGTGGCATTTAGCATTTCCCATGTAGGGATAGGCGTTATCGTTGGTTTCTCAGCAATTTCATCCATTGTTATGTTGGACTGTTTGATCAGGCCAGATATGTAAGTTGCGGCTGTAATTTGTGATGAAATGTTTTTTGCTCGTTTTGGAAAGTCAGTATCAGACCTGATCTTAATTTCTTTGCTCACAAAATTATCCACTTGTGAGGTAGTTCTAATTGCAAACTTTGCTGTAGCTAACTCACGATGGTTGTTTAAAGGTAGAATTCCAGCAACTTTGTACGTTTCCAGAGTAGAAGCATGAGTTGGTACACCTAGTGCAATTTTAAGACTTTTGCAGTCCAAGCTCTGAATCTTTTTTAGTAAATATTTGGGTGCATTGAAGAAAACTTCTTGCGCGTAGGATAATTTAGACCTGACCAGCGCTGTTGACAGATGAATCAGTACATTTGTATCCATTCCCCATGGTAATTTGCTTATTATCTTTAGAAAATTTAAGGTTTTTCGCGCTTTTGTTAAAATATAATCAAAATGGACATTCCAGTTTAATTTGGACGTGATGTAAACTCCCAGGAATTTTACGACCTGTTTGTAATTTAACACTTCACCAAGCAATTTGAAAATAGGCAAGTTATTTGAGTTACCACCAGGATCAAACAGCATCATGTTAGTTTTTTCTGCTGACAATGACAGCCCATTTTCTAACATATAGTTTCCAAGATTATCAAGATCAATTTGATACAACTTCCTGATGTAATTTCGCGTTCTCTGTGGAGTTGTCTTTTTTAAAGTGATATTCATCCAAGTGCATATATCATCAGCGTACTGTACTAAAACAACACGATTTGAAAGAGCTTTAGGAAGATCCTGTATAAGGATATTAAATAAAATAGGTGCTATCACTGAACCTTGTGGAATCCCCATGTCGAGGCATCGTGAAGAAGAATAACTAGCTCCCACTCTTGCCTGAATTGTTCTATTAGCTAAAAAAGATTTAATGTAATTGAACATATTGCCCGACAAACCAACAGATTTTAGCTTGAACAATAAACGTTTATGCCAAACTTGATCGTAAGCTTTTTTCACATCAAAGAAAGTAGCTAAAACACTTTTTCTGCGGGCAAACTGTTGTTTGATCTGAGTTGTAAGTTTAACTAGGTGCTCAACTGCGGATCTTCCTTTTCTAAAACCTGCCTGGTTTACCGGAATAACGTTATTTTTATCACAGTAGTGTAAAAGTCTGTTTAAGACCAATCTTTCCATTAGTTTGCTTGTGTGGGACGTTAAAGCAATAGGTCTGTAACTGTTTTTATCGGTTTTCGATTTTCCTGTTTTTAAGATTGGTATAACTATAGACTTTTGCCAGATTTGTGGCACAGTTCCAGTAACCCAGCATTTCTGCAAAATTTTGTGTAGGAAAATAAGGTAGTTTTCAGGGAGATGTTTAATCATTTCAGTCGAAACTGCATCAACACCTACCGAACTCTTTTTGTTGTGTAGAGACAGTACTGTGTTTTTTAGCTCTTCTAAGGTGATTGGAGAATTAAACCAGAGATCATTCTGTGGTACTGGATCAGTGTAGATTGGGTTGTAATCTTCCATTTCTCTGTGATGTTTGCAGTCAGGAGATAAACCTTCAACTTTACTGTTTTTGGCGAACAGATCCACAAAAGTTTCTGCTTTGTCCATGTCTGAAGGAAATGTGTTACATGTTTCAATCATTATCGGACACCTAGGTAAGTTGGTTCCATCCTTCATTTGTTTCATTTTCGTCCAGACTTTATGGAAATCTTTGAAATCTGAAATTTCTTTTGTGCAGAATGATGCCCAATAATCTTTCTTTGCTTCAGCAATGATTTTGTTACATTGGATGTTAGCTTTTTTCATTTCGACATGATCCTCAGGTTTCCGGCTTTTGATGTAGATTTTGAATTTCTCCCTTTTATATTGAACTGCTTTCTCACATGCCTCTGTCCACCAAACATTACCCAATCGATTATTTGATCTAGAAGATTTGAGTTTCGGAATCGATAGGTCTGCAGCGGCTAAAATTGACTCTTGGAATTTAGAAAACATAATGTCTACATTTTCACTTTCATAATGTCTGTAATCTTGATTAGCTAGAGCAGTTCGAAATAAGGACCAGTCAGAACGCTTGTAATTATATTTTGGAATAATTTCAGGAGAGCTGTCTTTCATCCTGATGTTTTTGTCAGTTATGGTTATGATGATAGGTAGGTGATCGCTTCCCAAAGTGTCTCTGTGAGTTTCCCAGGTACACGATGGTACTAATTCTGGTGAGATTAGAGACAAATCGATGGCTGTCGCCCTGTGTTTGGAAACATCAGGGATCCTAGTGACACTACCATCATTTAGAAGGTAAAGCGAACTATCAACGATATTTTCTACCAAACGATTGCTCGTAACAGTAGAACAGTTCTTTTCCCAAAATGGGGAGTGGGAATTAAAGTCTCCACCTATTAGCCATTTACCACGCTGCTGATCTTGGATAGTGCGCAGCCATTCTGTGTTGTGGTCATTTGGACCTGTTGGTAGGTAGACTGACAAAACGTTAATGTTTAGAGAATTGCTTAATTGGACAGTGGCAGCACAAGCATGCAAATCTTCGCTTGATTTCAAAACTGGGGAAGTAAGTAAGCAGTATTGTAACTCTTTGAGTATATAAATCGCGGTGGATACCTTCTTCCCGTGATTCCCACATTCATAGACTGGAGGATAATAATAATTGGGGAAATTGGGTAGCTTGGTAGCGACAACATTCATCGACTGTAGAATCAAAATTTCACACCTATTTGATGCTAGGAAATGCTCCAAGTAAGCCGAATTGGTGGAAAGGGATCTACAATTCCATTGCAAAAACTTGACTTGGGATTGTTTTCGCATTGCTGATATTGGTTAATCTCCAACTTTCTATTAACTGTTATTTATGGTCGATAATAATGAATACTTTGATTTTCTGTGTCCAGGAGAACTGGACAGAAAGAAAATTACGTAATTACTTAGACTACGAAGTAAAGAAAACAAAATTGTAGCAAAATCAATAAAAAGAAAATAACATAGTCCAACGTACGAATAACTTATAAAGGTGATAATAGATTACAAGGGATAACAAATAACCAAAAATCAAAATAATGGCATTCACGTCTTCAAATGTACAGAGTGTATAGTCTGACCGAGTCTTGATAGTCGGACTAAAACCTAGTTATTGTTTATTTTCAGCAGAAGAAATGTCAGAGATGACGAGGAAAAAGTCCTGTGACATGAACATTAAGTATTGTATATGTAATACTGTTATTTCAAAACATATTATACGGCCACCATGGTGTGTAGTTGTCAAAAGGGTGGTACTGT
>JAPXFY010003183.1:0-17500 GCA_030674185.1 Monoplex corrugatus
TTCACCCCTCCTCCTCTCTACCCCTCCTCCTTTCCCCTCCTATTTCCTCCTCCCCCCTCCCCCCTTTTTTGTTTCTTTGTTTTTTGATTGTGTCTTTCTTGGAATCTAACATTTTCAGGGGGGGGGGTTGGGGTGGAGGGGGGTCATCGGGTTGGGAAAACGGCTCCATAGCGCTTCTTTGATCTGCTTTTAATCGCTGCAGATCTCTGAGCCTGTGCCAAAACTCGTGCGGGGGCAAGATCTTGACATTTGAAAGTGGGGAGAAGGGGTCAGAGAGAAAAGAAGAAGAAGAAGGGGGGGGGGAGATAGATAGATAAAAACAATAGATAAATAGAAGATAAAAATAAATAGAATAGAGACAGACAACGACGAAGAAAAAAAAAGAAGAGATGATAGGGAAAAAAAAAGAAGAAGAAGGGGGGGGGGAATAGAAAAAGTTAAATAATAGAGAAGAGACAGACAGACAGACAAAGGGAAAAACACGGAGAGACAACAGACAGAGACAGAAAGACGGACAGAGAAGACGGAAAGAGAGAGACAGAGAGAGAGAGAGAGGGGAGAGAGAGAGAGGGAAGAAAGAAGAGAGACAAGAGGGGGGGAGAAGAAATAAAGACAGAAAAGACAGAAAAGAGAAAGAAGAAGACAGACAACAACGACAGATAAACAGACAGAAAAGAGAGAACAGAAGGGGGACAACAAAAAGAGAGCAGAGAGACAGCCCAAGAGAGAGAGAGGAGAAGACATAGAGAGAGAAGAGAAAGAAAGACAAAAAGAGAGAGAAAAAGAAGAGAGAAAGAGAAGAGAGAAGAGAGGAGAGGGGGGAAGAGAGAGAGAGAGCCCTGACATCATTTTGTTTATTGTGAAGGCCCCGACCCATACAAAAACCAGGGATTTGGAGAGAGGGGTCACATTAACATACATTGCATATTTTTCTTCGTCACCTTTTGGAAGTAAATGTAAATAACTTTTCAGATTTTTCCCCTTTTTTGTCGAAGCTTTAAAAAAGCATGAAATAAAAACACCCCAAATTTTTCGGAAATATTCGAATTGTTACATTTGGGGGCCCATACCCGAAGAGCGATCATGCTTTTTCCAATAGGGGAAGGAGAGAAAAGGGGGGAGAGAGAGAAGAGAAGAGAGAGAGTGAGAGATGAGAGACAGACAACAACAACAGAGGGACAGAAGAGAAGACAGACAACGGACGACAAGCGAGACAGAGAGAAGAGAGGAGACAAAGGGGATAGACAGATAGACAGACGAACAAAGGAAGAGACAGAGACAGACAGACAGACACAGAGGAGACAGACACGACGAGAGAGAGAGAGAGAACAGACAACAGACAGATAACAGAGGGGGAAACAACAGAGAGAGAGAGAGAGAGAGTAACGGGGCGTGTGCGTGTGTGGTGTCGTGTAGGTTTTTTATTTTTTGGTGGTATTGTGGTGTGTGTGTGTTTGTTTTTAGATAGATAATAGAGAGAGAGAGAGAGGGAGAAAGAGGAGAGAGACAGAAGAGAGAGGTAATTTAAGGGCCATACTCCATGAGGATAATGCTGTTTCCAATGAGAGAGAGAGAGACACAGAAGAGAAACAAGAGAGAGAGGAGTACACTTAAGGGCCAACTCCATAGGGATCAATGCTTTTCAAATAGGGAAGAGAAAAGAGAGAGAGATAGAAAGAGAGGGAGAGAAGAGGGGGAGAGAGAGAGAGGGGAGAGAGAGAGTGGGGAAGAGAAGATAGATAAGAGAGAGGGATAGAGAGAGGGGGGGAGAGATAAAGGGGAGAAGAGAGAGAGGGGAATAATAGAAAAAGAGGGGAGAGGGGGGGAGAAGAAAGAATAGAAAAAAGGGAGAGAAAAGGGGGAGAGAGAAAGAAGAGGGGAAAAGGGAGGGAAGAGAGGGGAGAGAAGAGGGAAGAGAGAGGGAGAGAGAGAGAGGGGGGGAGAGAGAGAGATATGCCGGAGCACACAATGCCCATTTTTAATCCAGATATATACGTTTTTGTATATTTGGTACTCTATCCTTTTCATAGCGGAGTACAGTCACCGTAAGAAACCCCATTCCACGGCCTGCCTGACGCAACACCCACTCACACTGACTCACGTGTAGGGGCGTCACCGTGCCACTAGGGTCGACGTGACGGTTCCGCAGGAGGTGTTGTTCAAAGACCTTTTCCTTGACCCGGCCTTCGGTGAGAAAACCGGGCTGGGTGGGGTATCCTCTCACTCACCTTTCTCTCTCTCTCTTTCTTTCTCTCTCTCTTTCAATTCCTCTCTCTCTCTTTCTTTCTCTCTCTCTCTCCTCTCTCTCCTCTTTCTCTCTCTCTCTCTCCCCTCTCTCTCTCTCTCTCTCTCTCTCTCCCCTCTTTCATTTGCTTTATTTTGCTTTGTTTGCCGATAATTTAAGAGTAGCTAATAATATGAAAATAATGGTATATTTGTAGAATATGTTTTTGAAGTGGATATTGAAAGGGTAAAATAGACACTTAAGGGTCTACTATACATGTTAACAAAAACAAAAAAAACAAACAAACCAAAAAACAAATAAATAAAAGGCAAGTGATGTCCCTTGTTTAACAGAGTATTTTGGGCAGTTATGTGAAGATTATATTATTATCACTAAATGTAAGGTTTGGGTGGTCTACCCAGATGTTTCATCATATTACAGTTTTGATGTGTGTGTGTGTGCGCACGAGCGCGCGCCCGCGTGTGAGCGTATATGGATGCGTGTGAGTGGGTGTGGGTTGTGTGAAAAAGATTTTGGTTTTTTCTAAACCTAGACAAATTATTGGCCTGAATGTGGGAACACTGTTCTGATATTTTTTGTTGTTGTTTTCTTTGCATTAGTAGTAGTGGTAAAATGGATGATTGTTCATTATATATGATTTGAATATGTTCGACTGTTCAAGGAATGGGTGTTCGATATTTTTTTTGATTATGTGTGAAGAATTTGCGCACATACAAAGAGTGGATTATGTGTCGCACTACTGGAAAATTGTTATCCCCCTTGTCAAAAGACCTTTCGGGTAATGACAAAAACATTTCAGTTTCAGTTTTTCTCTCTCCTCTGTGTGGGGAATATCAGGTGGGGCTTTTTCTGACTGGATTAATAAAGGAACCCAGAAAAAGGGGTACAAGTTTGATTCCGTGCGTTACATCGCATTGATCGGGGTCCTTCGGGGGTTGATCCTATTTTTCCCCCTCACTGTCTCTGTCTGTTTGTGTTCGTTCATTTTTTAATTTAAAAACGCCTTTTTCACTATAAGTGATATTTTAGTGAAAGACGTTAAATTAAAGAGGAACAGAAGAAGAGCGAGAAGAAAAATAAAGACTACGAGAGAGAAAAGAGAAGACAGAGACAGAGACAGAGACAGAGAAGACACAGAAGAGAGAAAAAAGAGAAGACAGAGACACAGGTGAGAAAACCGGCGGGGTGGGGTCCTCCTCTCTCCTCTCTCCTTTTTCTCCCTCTTCTTTTCCGTCCTGTCCTTATCTGCCTCTGTCTCCTGTCTGTCTGTGTACGTCTCTGTCTGCGGGCGTCTGCTCTGTCGCGGGGCTGTCTCTTTGTCTCTTTTCTCCTGTTTTTCTCTGTCTGTCTGTCTGTCTCTCTGCCCCTGTCCTGTACTCTGTCTCTGGTGTCTGTCTCTATGCCTCTGTCTCCTGTGTCTCTTTCTCTTACTCGTCCTGTCTGTCTCTGTCTCTGTGTCCTCTCTCTGTGTCTGGTCTCTGCTCTCTCTCTCTTTTTCCTCTCTCGTATCTTTTTTTTTCTTGCCCCCTCTTTTTCCCCTCTCTTCTGAAAACCCCATCGGGGGTACATAAATAAGTACCAACCATACAGATACGACCACACACACACCAACATCCACCACACACACACTCATACAGCACAAAACCCACAGCATACACACACAACAACCACACAACCCCACACACACACACACACAACACCCAAAACACGCACTAAAAATCTTTTTTTTACAGTTTCAAACACACCACTCACCACAAACCCCCACACCACCCCACAACACACACACACACAACACACACGCACACACACACACATGCATACCACACACAAACACACACACACACACACACACACCAAACCGATCACTCATCATTTAACACACACACAAAACACAAAAACACGCACTCAATCATTTTTTCACATTTTCTATACATTCTGACTCGGTGACCATTTAACTGTTTAACCCTTTGATTCCCGCACCCTATCCACCAACGCAAAAACTTAACCCTTTGACTCCCTCACCCTATCCACCACTTTCCTGCATGATTTTGGGGGAAGGGGGGGGGAGAGAAAAAGGGGTTTAAATTTTTGTTTCCTGGCAGGGGGTTTAAAATTTTGTATGCGAGTGGACACCGGCCCCAGGGGGCAAAGGGGTTAAGGGGTAGACGGGGGCCCCAAGACTGGTAATGGTTTCAACGGTAGAGGGAAAAAACTAAACATTTCCAGAATTACAAATTTTTGGGGCAGCAAAAAAGCACACAGACAAATTTATTGCTAAAAACCCTCTCCACTCCACCCCACCCCCAAAAAACCCCTCCCCCCCCCCCCCCATCCTCCACCCCCACCCCCACCCCATTCCCCCCCACCCCCATTTCCCTTCGCCCCCATAAATTTGCATTGGGGAAAAAGTTATATAAAAGCGGAAATATTGTGACGGGGGGGCCCCATAACTGAAGTAATATCATGGGCCGTGGATTTTGTCCGGCTTTCATACACCCCAAAAGTTATGTTTATTTCAAATTTGGGCAAGGGGTTTGGGCAACAGTTTTTAGTTCAGTTTCTAAAAAACGTCCCGCGCTGGGAAAAAATTCCCCCTATGGCCAACGTCACGTCCAAAATGAGGGGGCCGTGGGAAACCCTTGAGCCTCACATAAACCCATGACGGCCCGGCCCCCAAGCCCTACCTAGACTTTTTTTTCCTATCAAAAATTTTTAAAAACTGGTAATTTATAAAACCCAAAACTTGAATATAAATTTTTGGATACTTAAAAAAGGCATTGATATCTGAAACTTTTTCAAAAAAAAAAAACAAAAAAGATCATGTCTACAAAAGGCAACAAATACTATAAAGCCAATCGCCGTGTTTTTTTTATTAGCACAACAACTGAAAAGGGGAAGGGGTTTTGGGGGTTTGAACCCCTCATCTATTCAAAAAAACTTCCAGGATTTGTCATTTTTCCCACCGAATCCTGCCGAAGTTGAGAAAAGCTCTTTTTTGGGAAGTTGGGATATTCATTCGAGCCCCTCCACTTTGTAAGATAAAATTTAGGGTTCCGCATCTTCTGCCAAAAACGCAGTGCTGTTTCTTCTGTTTGGGTTGCCCCCCGGGGAAAATTTTTGAAGCAACATAAGCCAGCCGTGTCAAACAATTTAAAACCCAAAGGAATTCCATCGCTTATGTTAACCCCTTTTTCCCCCTCCTCCCCTCTTACATAGATTTTAAAAAAATGTTTTTTTCCCCTTTTATGGCCTTTTAAAGGGGGTAGAAAATGGGACAAAAAGTAAGTATGATGAGGCATGGTTTAAAGGGCCTATGGGGCCAAAAATGATTTTGCCAAATTTCCTCCCCCTAATCTTTCTACACAAAAGACAACGTGTTTGAGCTTGGGAAAAACGAACCACACAGACGATCGCAAAAAAATTTCTTGACCAACACCCCAGGGTCGTCTCGGGGCCCCCCCCCCCCTGCTGGGGGGAGGAATATAACTCTAAAAGTAACATCTTGTCACGCAGTCAAAACCTAAAAAAAACCCATACCATCCCGTTGCTATCCCATTCCACCCTCGTAGCTTCTAAAAAAGGTTTTCAATTCTGTATTCCTTCTTGCTCTGTTTCAGGGAAAAAACCGGGTTTCCGTATCTCGGAAGTGTGATTGAGGAACAAAAATTGGTTTTAAAAAAAAATTTTTAATTTTCCAGGGTTTTGAAAGAAAAAAAACGAGTAACCGAAAGAGGCAACACAAAAAAAGAAAAAATTAACAAAGAAATTAGGGAAAGCAACATTTTTCTAGGTACTTTTATGGGAAAAAAACAAATTAGAGAAACATGGTCACAAGGGGAAACTGGGGGGAAAGAAAACCCGGGGGTAGACCCGGGAAAAAAATAGGGACCAAATTGCGGGGGGCTGGACAGAGAGGAGGGGAAGACTTGCACTAAAGGATAGATTCGTGTGGGGGGCCATGATCCCAAAAGCCGGAGGCGGGCACATGATGATTTGATAGACCCCCCCCACCGGTGGAGATGGGGGAAATTGTCCCCATTTCCCCGGTCAGTATGTCGCAGACCCCCCACGTAAAAATCCCCTTTTACGCATAAAAAAGTTTTTCTTTTTAAAGATCCTTAAGTCATGCAGGGCTGACTTACAAACATAAACACACCTACACAAAAGCCAAAAAGGGGTGCAGACGTAAAACGAAAAAAGAAGTTTTTAGCCCCAAATTATGTTTTTTTTTCCAGCTTTGTCTCCCTTTTTGATTAAGAATGCCTTCATTCTAAATACTTGGTGAATAGGGTTAACTCAACGATGTATGATAATTCTATCAGAATGACAAAATGACTACTGGATGTAAAAAAATCATAAAATTTTAAATGAGATGACAACGTAAAAAGAACAAAAGTGCAGACGATAAGAGTTTTTCTGCCTTTTTTTGAATGGAGGGCCCCTTTCTGATACTTATTGCAGAAGCAAAAAAGGGAAACACGACCAACGGAATAACCGAAGACGCCTTTACCTGCCGGGGATGAAACAGTAAAGATATAACATACTTTTCAATTTTAAAACACCTTCTGAGGGTTCGTCCATAAACCTCACGCGTTCGCCCGGGGCGTTTTAACTTACGTGCTGTTTTTTTTCTTGAAAAATTTTCAAAATCATTTTTTTTATCATTTTTTTATTGTTGTGTTCTGTTTAATGTGGAAACAGAAAATTTTTTTCCTTTTTTATTTTCTTTTTTGAAATGACAAATCACACTGCTTTTTTTTAAATTTTTTGGGGTGTAGGCAATTGTTTGTTTTTTTGCTTTTGTTTGTTTTGTTTGCTCATTCTTTTTTTTATTTTATTGCTCTTGTTATGTTAGTCTTTTTCCCTTTGTTTTTAACGTTTTGATCCATCTTCCCCCGCCTTTTTGCTGCCTTTTTCCCCTGGTGCTGTTTTCTGCCCCCCCCCTCTCTCTCTGTGTCTGTCTTTTTCTCGTCTCTCCCTTTTCCCCCCTCTCCTCTCTTTCCTTTCGTTTTGTTTGTTTTGTTTTTTTCTGTCTTTTTATTTTATTTTTTTTTAATTTTTTTTTTTTCTCAATGTTTTTTTATATCTCAAAAATTTGTTATGTGCGGTTGTGGTTTTTTTTTTGATGTGTTTTATGTGTGAAAACATTTTGTGTGCATGTTTTTTTAAGTGTGAGTGCTTTTGTAAGAGATAAAGAAGAAAGAGAGAAAATTTTGAGAGAGAGATAGAAGAGAAAAAAGAAAATAAAGGTAAAAAAAGAGGGGAAAGGGAGAGAGGGAGAGAGAGAGAGAAGAGAAGAGAGAAAAGAGAGAGAGAGAGGAGGGGGGGTTTTTTGGGTTTGGGTTTTTTTTTTTTTTTTTATTTTTTTTTTTTTAAAGTGTGATTGTAAAGTGTTTCAAAAGTAATAACCCCTAATCAAATTAAAAGGGGCCCCTTTTTCCTTTCTCTCAATTTTAAGTTTAAAAATTTTACAAATTTTTTTAAAAAATTGTTTTTATTTTTTTTCCCCCCCTTTTTTTACACCTGTTTGGGAAAAAAAATTAGCACAATGACCCTTTTGGGGGAACAGCACTTTATTTAAAGGAAAAATCCCCCCCTTTTAAAAAAAAAAAAAAGTTCAGATTTGGGCCAAACTGTTTTAAAAATCCGTGGTCCGCCCCGAGCCTGGGTCATGTTTTTACAGCGCCGATGAATCACCCCAAAGGGGGAGGTGTGTCCTGAGGGATGGCCGCCCCCTCGATCGGAAAGTCGCCACCGGCCAGGGGCCCGGTGGGGGGGGTTGGGCCCGATGCGCCTCCCAGCACATCCCAGGGTTTTTCCCCAATTTGGGGTTTGGTCGGGAAAACACGCTGGCCAGGGCCCTAGGGGGGGACTTATGCGTTTTCCCGGAAGTCGGTCAAAAGGCGTGCTCGATGCCGGTGCATTGCGTCCGGGGGAAATGGCGCCTTTACCAAGGTCCCAAAAGCAAAAGGCCCCCCACGGCCGCCAAAACCTTTTCGTCCCGGTCCGGGAAAACCCCTTTTCAGGATGCCGTCAAGGGGAGGGGGGGGGGCCGGGGGTCCCAGGGCCAGCCACCCCAACCATCCCCAAAACCCGCCCCGAACCGGTTATGTTTTGGGAAAAAAGTGGCTCAGCAACCTCTCCCCTTACTCCCACACCCGGGGCCCGGCCATCGTTAAAAGGTCAGGGGGGAACCCGGGGGACTCCCCCAAAAAAAAAACCCCGGGCCCACTGTTGCCTTGTCCGGTCACGCTCCCGGCCCGCATGGGCGCATTTTCTTTGCCCGGGTGACACAGGGTTTTGGATCCGGTTCCCGGCCCCAAATTTTTCCTCAGTACCCCCCTTCCCCTCGCCCCCCTTCCCCACCGTCGCGCTGATTTTAAAACCCTTTTTTTTCCCTCAGCTGCCCCCCAAGGGTCCCCGCGGGAAAAGCCCTTTCCCCCCAGGACGGGGGGGGGAAGGTAGGGTTTGCTGTCTTGCGTTACTGGGGGGTCGCCCGTTGCCCCCTTTCCTGGACCCCCACCCCATTGAACCCCCTCCACCAGCTCTGGTTTGGGGGAATGCGACCTTAATCGTCAGAACCCCCCCTTTTGCGCTGGCCCTTTTTCATCAAGCAGACGAGGGCTCTCCCCCGCTGCTCCCCCGTCATCCGTCCCCTTCAAGCAGGTTTAAAAAAACGAACCAAAACGTTCCTTTTTATCCCGTCTGCGGGCAACTTTGGCTGGAAAAATTTAAAAAGGGCTTGCCTTGCACTGAAAACCCCGTTTTGGGGTCGCTCCTTCTGGGCGTCAAGAGACCCTGCAAAATTTGGGACAATTTCGTGGGAAATTGCCTTCCGGGGGGCCCCCATTGCAAAGGGGAAAACCCCCAAACACGTCCAAAAAAGGAAACTGCAATGTTGTCTGAGCCTTACCAAAATTCATTAGGCAAAAAAATTGGGGAAAAAAGAAGAAAAAAGGGGTTTTTCTCCTTTAAAAAATTGACTCGAAAACGTTCCGGGCCCTTCAATAATGACGTGTAGTATATAAAATTTGTGTATAAGGGTATGGGTGATTCGGGTGTAGAAGTGTGTGTATGTGTTTAGTTTTTCTATGTGAATTTGCGTTTCATATTAATGATTGTCAAGTAGTTGCAATAATTATATCAGATTCGAGAACTTCAAACAGAATGCATAAATTTTTCTGAGACTGCTTCTTTTTTTATCTTTTTATATAACGCTTATAACCCCCTAGGCCCCTCTATGTCTTTCTTGATTTAATGAATGTTGTGTCTATTAATCTATCTATCTATCATCTATCAAACTATCTACTATCATCTACTATCAAACCCATCTGTCTGTCTATCATCTAATCTGTCTATCTAATCATCTATCTATCTACTATCTATGTATCTATGTATCTATCTGTCTGTCTGTGTCTGTCTCTGTCTGTTCTGCCTGCCTGTCTGTCTGTCTATCTATCTATCTGTATCTCTCTTTTATCCTCTATTACACACACACAAACACACATACACACACACAAACATACACACACACACATACACACACACATACACACACAAAAAAAGCACCCCACAAAGAAAAAAAGAAAGTCGACCCGATTAAAAAAAAGTTGTTTCAGGCATGATCTATCAAAACTTCTCTCTGATAGACAATAAATAAATGAATAATAAATGAATAAATAAATAAATAATAAGATAAATAAATAAATAAATAAAAATAAATAAATAAATAAAATGAATAAATAAATAAATAAATAATAAGTAAATAAATAAATAATAATCAAATAATGAAATAAATAAATGAATAAACAAACAAATGAATAGATAATGAAATAAAACAAGTTTAATAAAAACAAAAAAAAAATGAATAAAAAATAATTAAAAAAATAACAAAACAGAACGAAATATACAGATTGATAGATAGATAGATTGATAATAGATAGACAACAATAGATAAAAATATATAGATAAATAGATAGATAGATAGATAGATAATGGGTGATAGATAGATAGATAGATAGACAGACAGACAGACGACAGGCAACATATAACAGATGGATAGATAGATAGATTGATTCAATTGATAGACTGAAGATTGAAAATTTTATAGATAAAATGTATATATATGCATGTGGGGCGTTCCCTGACTATTCAGGGTTGGGGAAAAGTGAAGCGTGAAGGAGAGAGATGGATGTTGCGGGCATAAATGTTTACACTGGTTGAAAGAAAAATGTTCCTACCACATAATCCCTGTGCCCCTTTGATCTCAAGGAGAAACTTTACCATTTAATTTCCTTTCCAAGCCATTTTGTTCCAAATTGTTTGCATGTCCCCTTGTTTATAACTGTTCCATTTTATAACTGTTCCTGTTTAAACTTTTTCCTTTTTATAAACGGTTCCATGTTTATAACTGTTCCATTTAAACTGTCCCATTTTTTATAATTTGTTCCATTTTTTATAACTTTCCATGTTTATAACTTTCCATGTTTATAACGTTCCATGTTTAAACTTTTTCCATGTTTATAACTGTTTATCGTGTTCCATGCCTGTTGAAGAAGGGATTTTGTTTAATAAAGTTATGCAAAATTGATGGGTCGTTGTTTGTTGTGATAAACCGTTGTAGGCATGCTTGTGATGGGGCAAAAAATTTTTACAAATAAAAGACCCCATAAAAGTTTTATTGCTCACGACAAAATCATTTTACAAGGAAAAGACTATGGGAGATGGCCCCTGTCATTTCTTTTGAAACAAATAAATGAAGACGAGTCAATAAAAAAACGAAATGGTTGGCTCCACGGATTACTGAATGCTAGTTAGACTTCGAACCCCCATCAAGTTTCATTTTTCAGTTTCTCAAGATGAAGTCTCCGGGTTCGGAATGAATTTCGTATGCACTAACGTCACATCATATGAGGAAAGAGGAATAGAGCACCTGGTCACAACAGGAAAGCTGGGGGGAAAGAGAAAAACCAGGTAGACCCATGAGAAAAAATGGACGGACTTGCATGGTGGCGGGGACAGACAGGGGGGGAAAATGCCCCTCGCGGCCGACAAGGGATAGGTGAAATATGGAGGGCCAGGATCGCCAAAACCAGGGGCCACAGGCAAAAGATGAGACGATGATGGTAAATTTTTAAAAAGTACCATATGTGTAGAAGATCATGGCACAACCTGAGCCTGCACATAAACCCACGAGCTGGCCAAGTCCTAAGGTCATACCTAGGCTAGTTTTACCTACCAATATTTTTTAAAAAGTTTTATACTAGTACAAAAAATGCATCACCAGGAATCAAACAGATTGTAATCGTTGCAAGATGGGAAAAACCCACTCGTTAAACAGTCTTTCCCACACCCCCCCACCAAAGGAAAAAACGGAAAAAATAGTTTTATTCATTTTTCAAAGGATGACGTCCCCGCGCTGGGAAGATTTCCCCTTTCACTAACGTCACAGGTGCCATGTGTATAGTGACCATGCACAAGCCTTAAGCCTGCACATAAACCCATGAGCGGGCCAGTCCTGAGCCCTACCTATACTATGTTTTGCCTAGTCTATTTTATACTGATATTTTAATCAGCCACCCTGGAATAATCGGGAGATCATGATGGCATAAGCCTTAGCCTGCCATAAATCCATGACCGCCGGCCCTTTGAGGCCCTACCTATAATTATGTTTTGCCTAGTCTATATTTCACACTGGTATTTTATCACCTACCACTGGAATGATCTTGGTTATATGTAAATGACATGTGCATGTGTGTATAAACAAATCCTTGAAAACAGCCCACTGAAGCGAACTGTAAAGGGCCAAGTGTCAAACCTGAAGTAGGATTGCAAGGCAATTGCAAAAAGGCCAAACTAAACGAAACTGCGGAAGCGGCACTATCAACTTCACAATCAAGTGCAGACTTTAATGTTTGTAAGCCTTCTATTTGTATGCGCTCGACCACACACTCACACAAACCCGCGCACAAACACTCACACCACCCACCCCACCCTACACTCACAAACACACACACACACACACACACACACACCCCAAAACACACACACACCCACAACCACACCACACACACCACTCACCAACACACAAAAAAACACATACACACACACTAACACTAACACTAACACAACACACTCTCCCACTTCAGTTCATTAGATTCAGTCTCACAACCGCCGACACATACCCCTCACAACCCATTTTCATATGAAAAAAGAGAACCAACACACCCACACACACACACACACACACTTACATACAACACAACAAACAAACACACACACATACACCCCACACACATACAACCAAACAAACAAACACACACACCACAACCATACAACACAAACAAACAAACAACAAAACCCCAACACATAAGACGCCCAAAACAAACACATAAAAGACAGACACAAAACACAAACAAACACAAAACAACAAGACAAAACACAACACAACACACACACCACAAACAAAACACACCCACACACAAACACACACACCACCCCACAAAAAACACACACATCAAACACCACACACACACAAACACACACACCACACAAACACACACACACAAACACACACACAAACACCCACACACAAACCAAAACACAAAAAACACACCACCACACAAAACCCACACCACACAACAAAAACACCCCACAAAAAACACACACAAAAAAAAACACACACACACACACACCACACACACACACCCACACACAAAAGAGAAAATAAAAGGGTTGAACACCTCGTTGTGTTCCGTCTGCCGTATCGCTTTCGTGGTGCGGGCTTAAACTCCAAACAACACACACACACACACCACACACGCACACACACAACACACCGCACACACCACACACACTGTACTACACCATACCCGACACAAACACACACAAACACACACACAAACACACACACAAACACAACAGACAAAACAACCCAAACACACACAAACACACATACACAAACACACACACAAACAACACACACACAAACACACACACACAAAACACACAAACACACACACACATAAACACACACAAACACACACAGCCACACAAACACCACACACACAAACACAAACACACACACAAACACGCAAAACACACACACACAAACCCCCACACCAAAACAAACACACACCACACACAAACACACACACACACCAAACACAAAACCCCCACATACAAACACACAAACAACTACACACACACACACACCACACCGCACCCACACACACACACACAAACAAACCCCACACACAGCCCACAGACACCCCCACACACACAAAACCCCAAAAACACATATAAAAATTTTTAAAATGCCACAACAGACAAAAAACTTCTTGCACGACAGAAAACTCTAGAAGTCTAGCCCATGGCTTAGCAAAGGAAAACAAAACTGACGAAAGTTTTTCTACCACAAAAAACATACCCACAAACAGCAAAGAAGGACAGATGTCCCCCCATTTTAACAGAAATACAGGTACTTAATCAAAATGGTTACTGGCAGTGTTTCTCCCAACAACACATATTAATAAAAAAAAAAAAAAAAAAAAGAGTAGATCCCTTCGGGCGTCTAAGAATCCAGTGAATTCCATCTCAATGATACGTGATTTGTATCCGTAAACATACAATTATAACTTTGTTTTTTGGGGGTTGTCCTTTTTCAGTTGAAAATTGCACCAAGCAGACCGGTGGGTTTGTTTGGACAATAGTGGTGTTACATAGCGAAAAACAGAAACATGAGCAGGAAAAAACGAATCATAACACAGAGACACAGACAGAGATACAGAAAACACATGTGTGTATATATATACATACAGTTTAATAGATAGAAAGATAAAATAGATTGATAGATAATAGATAGATAGAGAGATAGATAGATACGTACACACATAAAACTACATATACATATATGTATGATAATGGTTAAACCTCATAAATATTACTGTTGTTTTTTTCCACTGGTTAATTAGTCTACTTATTCCATTCATCCACAAAAATCATCTTGTTTCTTCCAAATACATAAAGAACAGAAATATGAAACAATACCCGAATAAATTATGCTATTTCTAAAAACCATGCCCCTTATTCCTATCCCCTCGTTTTTAATGGTTTCTGTCCCCCCCCCCCCCCCCATGTTCCTGTCCCCCTCCCCCTTGTTTCTGTCCTCCCCCCCTTGTTTCTGTCCCCCTTCCCCCTTTTTTCTGTTCCCCCCCCCCCTTGTTTCTGTCCCCCTTCCCCTTGTTCCTGTCCCCTCCTTGTTTCTGCCCCTCCCCATGTTCCTGTCCCCCTCCTTTTTTCCCGTTCCCCCCCCCCTTGTTTCTGTCCCCCCTTCCCCTTTTTTCTGGGCCCCCTCCTTTTTTCTGTTCCCCTCCCCCCTTGTTTCTGTTCCCCCTTCCCCTTGTTCTGTTCCCCTCCCCCTTGTTTCTGTCCCCCTTCCCCTTGTTTCTGTCCCCCCCTTGTTTCTGTCCCCCTCCCCCTTGTTTCTGTCCCCCTCCTTGTTTTCTGTCCCCCTCCCCCTTGTTTCTGTCCCCCTCCTTGTTTCCCTCCCCCCCCCCTTGTTTTTCTGTCCCCCTCCTTGTTTCTGTCCCCCCCCCCCCTTTTTCTGTCCCCCTCCTTGTTTCTGTCCCCCCCCCCTTGTTCCTGTCCCCCTCCCCCTTGTTTTTTGTCCCCCCCCCCCCTTGTTTCTGTCCCCCCCCTTGTTTTCTGTCCCCCTCCTTTTTTCTGTCCTCCCCCTTGTTTCTGTCCTCCTCCTTGTTTCTGTTCCCCCCTTGTTTCTGCCCCCTCCCCCTTGTTTCTGTTCCCCCCCCCCCCCTGTTTCTGTTTTCCCCCCCTTGTTTTTTGTATCCCTCCCCCTTTTTTTCTGCCCCCTCCCCTTTTTTTCCCGTCCCCCCTTGTTTCTGTCCCCCTCCCCCTTGTTTCTGTCCCCCCCCCTTGTTTCTGTCCCCCTCTTTGTTTCTGTCCCCCCTCCCCCCCTTTTTTCTGTCCCCCTCCCCCCTTGTTTTCCCGCCCCCTCCCCCTTGTTTCTGTCCCCCCCCTTGTTTCGTCCACCTCCCCCTTGTTTCTGTCCCCCTCCTTGTTTCTGTCCCCCTCCCCCCTTGTTTTTTGTCCACCTCCCCCTTGTTTCTGCCCCCTCCCCCCTTTTTTCTGACCCCCTCCTTGTTTCGTCCCCCTCCCCCCCTTTTTTCTGTCCCCCCCTTGTTTCTGCCCCCCCCCACTTTTTTTTCTGTCCCCCCTCCTTGTTTCTGTCCCCCTCCCCCTGGGTTCTGTCCCCCTCCTTGTTTCTGTCCCCCTCCCCCTTGTTTCTGTCCCCCTCCTTTTTCTGTCCCCCTCCTTTTTTTCTGTCCCCCCCCCCTTGTTTTTTGTCCACTTCCCCCTTGTTTCCGGGCCGCCATCCCCTTGTTTCAGTACACCCTCCTTGTTTCTGTCCCCCCCCCCCCCTTTTTTTTTGTCCCCCTCCTTGTTTCTGTCCCCCCTCCCCCTTGTTTCGTCCCCCTCCTCCTTGCTTCTGTCCCCCCCCTCCTTGCTTCTGCCCCCTCCTCCTTGTTTCTGTCCCCCTCCCCCCTTGCTTCTGTCCCCCTCCTTGTTTCTGCCCCCTCCTTGTTTCTGTGCCCCCCCTTGTTTCTTTTCCCCCTCCTTGTTTCTGTCCCCCCCCCCTTGTTTCTTCCCCCTCCTTGTTTCTGTCCCCCCCCCCCTTGTTTCTGTCCCTCCCTCCCCCTTGTTTCTGTCCCCCCCCCCCTTGTTTCCTGTCCCCCTCCTCCTTGTTTCTGTCCCCCCCCCCCCCCTTGTTTCTGGGCCCCCCCCCCTATTTCTGTCCCCCTCCCCCTTGTTTCTGTCCCCCTCCCCCTTGTTTTTTGGCCCCCCTCCTTGTTTTCTGTCCCCCTCCCTTGTTTCTGTCCCCTTCCCCCTTGTTTCCCGTCCCCCTCCTCCTTTGTTCTGTCCCCCTCCTTGTTCTGTCCCCCTCCCACTTGTTTCTGTCCCCCTCCTTGTTTTCTGTCCCCTCCCACTTTTTCTGTCCCCCCTCCCCCTTGTTTCTGTCCCCCTCCTTGTTTTTTGTCCCCCCTCCCCCTTGTTTCTGTCCCCCTCCTTGTTTTTTGTCCCCTTTCCCCCCTTTTTTCTGTCCCCCTCCTTGTTTCTGTCCCCTCCCTTGTTCCCGTCCCCCTCCTTGTTTCTGTCCCCCCTCCCCCCTTGTTTCGTCCCCCTCCTTGTTTTCTGTCCACCTCCTCCTTGTTTCTGTCCACCTCCAACTTGTTTCTGTCCCCCTCCCCCTTTTTTTTCTGTCCCCCTCCTTGTTTCTGTCCCCCCTCCTCCTTTTTTCTGTCCCCCTCCCCCTTGTTTCTGCCCCCTCCCCTGTTCCTGTCCCCCTCCTTGTTTCTGTCCCCCCCCCTTGTTTCGTCCCCCTCCTCCTTGTTTCTGTCCACCCCTTTTTCTTTCCCCCTCCTTGTTTCGGGCCCCCTCCCCCTTTGTTTCTGTCCCCCCTCTTTGTTTCGTCCCCCTCCCCCTATGTCCCCTCCCCCCTTGTTTCTGTCCCCTCCTTGTTTATGTTCCCTCCCCCTTGTTTATGTCCCCCTCCTTGTTTCTGTCCCCTCCCCTTTATTTCTGTCCCCCTCCTTGTTTCTGTCCCCCTCCTTGTTTATGACCCTCCCCCTTGTTTCTGTCCCCCTCCTTGTTTATGTCCCCTCCCCCTTGTTTCTGTCCCCCTCCTTGTTTATGTCCCCTCCCCCTTGTTTCTGTCCCTCTCCTTGTTTATTGTCCCCTCCCCCTTGTTTCTGTCCCCCTACTTGTTTCTGTCCCCCTCCTTGTTTATGTCCCCTCCCCCTTGTTTCTGTCCCCCATCTTGTTTATGTCCCCTCCCCCTTGTTTCTGTCCCCCTCCTTGTTTCTGTCCCCTCCGCCTTGTTTCTGTCCCCCTCCTTGTTTATGTCCCCTCCCCCTTGTTTCTGTCCCCTCCTTGTTTATGTCCCCTCCCCCTTGTTTCTGTCCCCCTCCTTGTTTATGTCCCCTCCCCCTTGTTTCTGTCCCCCTCCTTGTTTATGTCCCCTCCCCCTTGTTTATGTCCCCCTCCTTGTTTATGTCCCCTCTTCCTTGTTTCTGTCCCCCTCCTTGTTTATGTCCCCTCCCCTTGTTTATGTCCCTCTCCTTGTTTATGTCCCCTCCCCCTTGTTTCTGTCCCCCTCCTTGTTTCTGTCCCCCTCCTTGTTTATGTCCCCTCCCCCTTGTTTCTGTCCCCCATCTTGTTTATGTCCCCTCCCCCTTG